>OY282560.1:252771218-253011218 GCA_958295665.1 Tipula vernalis
AAGATTTCGTTTATTCGAGGGGTTCGTTAAACGAGGTTTACCTGTACTACATTTTATGATATATTACACTGACTGGAGTATTTGATTTATGCTTGTTTTGCATTAATATTTCATTTCGCCGGAAGAGAAAAGGGTATTTAATTTACTTTAAATGATTTTAAGCTAATTTACAGTAAAAGACAAATGCCATTTCTTGTTGTATTAGCTGTGTTTTTTACTTCGCTATGGATAGCTGGATTTAAATTTGAAGCGCTATTTATTGGTAAACTAAACTTATTTAACATCAAACTATCATTTTTTAATTTAATTGTTTAGCAAAAACTTCATATAAAAAATATTTGGCTCTACACGGAGCGCTATCGAGAGCCACTCTTTATATGACGGCTCTCGATAGCAGCTATCCGGAACGAATAAAAAACATAGCTATTATAAATTATTTTTCTAAAGCATGGTGAACCACATAAGCAATATTTCTTATCGGTGTTCTTCTATCGCCGTTTCACGATATTCGTACTCTACGATGTAAGCAACTACTTATGCTATCATTCTACTGCGATTTTGAAATCACATCAAAGTTAATTTTAAAAAAATAACAAAAAAAGTAGAAAATGTTAATTTTTGGCAGGGTTTTCTAGTTATAAACCCTGAATACTATTTTTTAAATTTCAATTTAAGGATTTTTCTATAAAATATACTATAATATGATATCATATTCAAGCTAGATTAAATTCTGGACAAAATATTTTCTTCATTTTCGATTAACCTAAAGCCATTTAATGACATATTTTTAATATCCGTTTTATTTCATTCGATCGGAACAAAATAAAAAAAATTCATAAAAAAATAACCGGTAGAATTACATTTATTACTCGTGTAGGCACATAGGCAACTTATTTTAAGAGAATTAATTTTTCGAATAAATAACAATTAAAGACCATAACCAAAGCATGGCGCTAATGAAATCTAAATATAAGCTATTTTAATTGATTTTGGTAAATACTAGGCATTCACACAACAACAACAACAATTGAAAATCTAAGGATAATTATTACATATTCATTTTCACATTGATTTTTACTCATAATGGTCTGCGTAAAGATAACATTTACAAACGTAATATGCTGCACACATGTACATTGTGCATACATGTATGAACTGTGAAAAATGATATATACCAAAACCAACAAAAATGTTTATACAAGCCGTCTCGTTCGCTCCTTACACAGATCCTATCAAAAAAATGTACACTATATTTATTATGAATCTATCCAAAACCAACACTAATGTAATACTACAAGCTGATTCAGTGTTGAAGCACGCAGATACCCTCTTACATTTAATACTTATAGTTGAAAGTGTTAGTGCGAAAATATACATAAAAATCACTCTCATCTAACCAATCCCAATTAATTTTTTCCATTATAACATACCCAATTCTCCCTCCACAATTCGTTTTGTTTTGTTTTATCTACAATTTTTATGTTTTTCTCTCCTCATTTTGTATAATCTGTCGATCACCAATACTTTCATGTATAAGCGCAAATCAAAATCTTCTATAATAAAAGTCATGAAAATTCCATACATATGAAAAAAAAAATCAGGTTCTATGTGTATTGGTGTATATTTGGCATCACTAAATTTTATATGTGTTAGTTAACTAAGTATAAAGGTGTTGGTGTAGAACAAGAAAAAAAATTCAAATTTACGTTGAATTGTTAGTGTAACTAATACAGCCAAATCTAGTGGAATCAATAAATGTATTTTGTCTGTAAAAGAGAGTTTCATGACTTTTATTATAGAAGATTTTGGCAAAATAAATGTAGAATATTGGTGATAATCAGGCTTGTAGTACATTAATGTTGGTTTTGATCTATCACCTATACTTATTTGTTTTGTGTATATATAATACGTTTCTGATTTATTTATATGCATCACTAATACTAAGCCCTTAACGTACGTTTTTATATCTTAAGTGTTTGTACTGTTTGGCTTTGTATAAACATTTTTGTTGGTTTTGTATATACACATCCACACAATAAAAAAAAATTTAAAAACATTTTTCCTTTTGTCTCTCCATTATATTATAGAGAATTGATTAAAACCGTAGAGTATTCCAAAAACATTTAAATGTACTTCATAAATGACCGAAATGTACTAAAATAATAATCCTTACCCCTGTTATTTAACTTCTTTTTTCCCCAAAGTTTCTTTTGCTAAAAAAATCAATCAATATACTCGTAACAGTCTTGTATTTTGTTCATATATGTATATTGATGTGGTACAGCCGTAAAGAGAAATTATACATGTTTGGTTGGTTTTGCTATAATACAGAAGGCGGTATAAAAATGACGGAGAACTGTATTGATGAAAATGGTTATTATGGGTTCTTAGTTATTTATACATAATATATTGTTTGCCTATTAAGATATAAATTATGTACTCGGGTATGTTTCAGACGGTTTATTATTATAAACATAAACTACGATTATTACCTATGTTCTATGTGCATAATCACATACATACATTTATGTACATTATACATGTACGATGCAGAAAAATAATTTTGTGGAATCTTTAATAAATAACTGGCTATTTAAAGTTATTTTTTTATAATTTACAGACAAATACATATAAGAGCTCAAGTGGATAGTGTGTAGTGATTATATGGAATTAAAGTTTACCGAAACAAATTTAATTCTAAAGCGTGCACTTATAACTGATTCCTTATCTCCTACTTCCTCCTCATCAACTTCTTCAAATAAGCAGTGCAGCTTAATTACTATAACCCTTGTCAGACGACTGAGAGTGTAATTAAACTGAAAATGACTGTTATTGTTATCTACTTTTGGGCGCAGCTCGTTTTAACGGCCATTGTTTGTATTACACATCGATTACAAAACAACGAACTATCTACAACCAACAAGTAAATAAAAGAAAAATAATGAAATGTAAAATTTTAGTTTACTAATGGTAAAGGTAATATTATCATTTGTTAAGCCGGTCTTCCGTAATGTAAGAAATAAAACGCGTTGTACAACAAATGTTAAAAATGAAATCGGCTACATATTTCAACGTGTTCCCTTTACCACCTAATATGAAAATCTATGTAGGTGTTCAAAACAAAAGGGTCGTTCCTTGTGCTTGTGGTGGAAGATAGCAAATTGTGTCTTGAGAGAAACATTGTATTGTAGTATTTTTAGTCCAGTTAAACTGAGAAAGAGAGAAGAAATCAAAAAAATACTATTCGCATTTGTCTTACAAACTTTTAAATTTCCGTTAGCAAGACGGACTGTTCTGAAACTCAAATTGTTAAGATAAATTACGACCGTCATCAATAAGATTGTCTAATTAAAATTAATTGGAAATAAAAACATGTAATTGATTTAGAAAACTTTTCTTTTGAAGTGTATATTACAAACATCAAATATTTTTTTATTTATTTATTATAGATTGCGCCAATTGTTTATTGTGCACATGTACAATGTACGTACTTGCAACAAATCCTTTGAAAGAAATAAAATAATAAGGACGATAGATACCTTTTAAATTTTAATTTCTTTATTAATAAAAATTTGTTTCATAATTTAACATGGAGTATATCATGGAGTTTTTATTTAGTTTTTATCAAACAATTGGTTAAAAGTATGTATCAAATAGTTTAAGTGAAAAGGTTTGTTTGAATTTTAAACATAACGAACAAAAATTTGTGTTCTTTATGTTGGAAATTCATACAAACGTGAATGTTAAAAGTAAAACATAATTGCATTGTGAAACGCTCTAAAGGAGATGTAATTTTGTTGTGTTTCCCTGGGAAAACTTCTAATTAAACGAGAAGTAACTGTAAACCATTAAAATACATTGAAGTATTTTTTTACCGACGGCTTACAGGCAGTAATACGCAGTTTCCTTCAGGCTTTCTGCATTGAAAGCCGGTTACCCTGTTTTTTACAAGAGTATTCTTGCAGTATTGCCTATACATCAATTTTAATTAATTTAAATAGCAATTACCAATTTTAAATAACTTACATTTATTTTCTTTTATTGTCCCTGTTGCCGCTATAATAAAGATTACATCAGATATAAGATTCCAAGTATCTGTAATTATGAGATTGATAAACTTTTGGTTGACCTAAATAAATTTCGGAATGTTGTGATAAATACTCATACTTTATTATCAATAATCGAGGTAAAAATAGTTTTTTTTATGTCGGACGTTTTGGACGCTTTGTGTTTTAAACATTTGATGTACATAGATTTTTAGTTTTATAAAATAATCCATTAAAAATAATTTAATTTAAATGTAGTTAGGTTTATTTCGAGAAAACTATACATTTTTAATAAAACCAAGCTAAATTTTATAATTTATTATTTGTTTTGTGGTTTTAATTAATTGTCTCTGTATAATATAATTTATAAATGATGATTTATTCAAAAGGGTGAAGAAACTTAACCCGAGAAACAAAAATATAAAAAAATGTACTCTTATTAAAGGGATATTGATCATTTGAAACTAAAACTAATCCAATACATATGTATGTATGTATTGTATTAGTTGTATTATATAATTTTATGTACCTACATAAATATGTATAGTGATGTGCAAAAAAAATTGGTGAAACATATTTTATTACATATTGAGGCCCTGTGGCCCTATTCTGGTAATTCCCGGGGAATAGAAATTTTAAATTTTGTTGCAGTATTATTTCCTTTTCCCCAAAGTGTATTCTGGTGTTCGGGAAAGATTTTTTATTGGGAAAAAATTATTCCCCATTACAGCAGTTTTGACGTTTGTTTTTCCACACCGATTTAATGAAAGAATTGATGGGGAATAGATTTTTAACGAAAATGTTTGTTTATATGGAGTTGTTATTAATAATTACTAATATTATTACTGTTAATAATTTTAAAGATAGTATTATAATAAATAAGAGTTATTATAATAATTTTGATACAACTAAATTTATTTTCCCTGTATATTTATTCCCCAATTGACAGAATCCACTTTAAGAAAATGGGGAATAAAAAGTTGGAAATATGTGTCTGGGAATAACTGCTGTAAAAAAAATTATTCCCCGTTCCCCGGGAATTACCAGAATAGGGCCACTGGTTGCTAAAATTACAAAACATTTCAAAGCAAATGGCTTATTATTTCATTTTAAATACTTTTATGATCCAATTTAAAAAATAAAAAATTGTACCTATTATTTAGGGGGAAAATATTTAAAATTCTACTAAAGTAATGAAAAATAAAGCACACTTCTTTTTTAATTTTAGTTTTGTTTTTTATTGGCTTGTCGAAATTCTATCTTTCATATTATTATTTTATCTGCCCGCTTTTTGCTTTTATTACGGTGATACAACTCCGATTCATTGTGTTTGATAAATTATTTCAAAGTCGCAGAAGGTATGGATTCCCAGATGTTCATCAACAAACTCTTTAAAGCTAGAGATAAAAAAACTAGGTTTTTAATAAATTATTGTTGTTTAGCTGAAAGTCAATTTGATTATATACGATTCAAAATTAATAAATGGTAGTTACTCTCAACTTGATGGTCAGGTGGAAGTTGCTCGGAGGATTCAAGTTGGCACTTGCGGTCAGCTCCGTAACTTGCAACTTCCACAAGTGCTCGTGTTACCTCCACGTGGTGACCGCTGGTAACTAGATTGCTGATTCTTTGGCTTCTAGGCTAAAACACGGCGCTAAAGAAGTCAACCTTAAACAAATCGTTGGGCCGATAATCGACCAGACTGGGGGCCCAGCTTTAAAACTAGCTCAGTCGCTAACAGTGGATCCGGATACTTGGCGCCCTCCGGATTAAGTAGCCTTATCTGTGTACTGCGGATCTCTGCAAAGATAGACACTTCTATCTCCGCTAATCGTGGGAACCATTATGGATCTTCGTAATGCCAAAAAACCACAAAAAGAGTCCGGCTCTCTAAAAAAACCAGTAAATGTGGACAACGAGACTCGAGTCTGTAGGCCTGACTCTAAGTCTACAAATAAACAACGGGACATAAGCTCAAGCGAGGCTGGTCCCTCCACTCGGGTCACCAAATCTGAGTATAGTAATACAAAGCGGAACCAAAGCACGAACGAAGCTGGTTCCTCAAAACCAACCTGTAATACTAGGAGGAAGGCCTTGAGGGCCCTGGTTAAGATAAATAACATCTCGCCAGTAGAAAGACCGGATAAGGCCCAATCCACGCTTGCGTGTGCAAAAATAGTCATCGAGAAAAAGTCGGAAGGCCCTTCAGCTGGCTCACAGCTTAAAAAAAATAGATCGCAGGAGGAAAGTCCTAAGATAGCAAAGCGAACAAAACTCCATGCTTCCGCTATGAGGCCTTTTAACGAGGTCCTCAAGAATCAGCTGGTTGTGGTAGTTATTGACAAATCCTAAGAGGATGGCAGTATCACGCTCGCCAATTATGGGAAGGTGGAAGGGGCCTTAGCCACCACCTACCTGAAAGCCCTGTCGGAAAATCCATGACCTGCTCCGACTTGGACAACCTCTGTAACTTTTCTCGTTTTACTCCGAACGGCACTAACTTTTGGAAGGAAGCTCATCGTTTTATCCTCACAACACCCCATGGAATACTTATTTGGACATTGAGATCCTAACTGCGTTATAATTTTTTTAAAACACAATAATTCTTTAAAAAAAAAATCAGGGGTAGTAACTTACGTTTTAATTCGGTATTTCACAAATATCTCAGCTTCTGTTCAACATATTAAAAAAAAGTATGTACCACTTTATTTATTTTGAGTTTGCCTTTAAATCGAACATTTTTAACTTAATATTAACAATAAAAAATTAAAATCTCGCAGATCAATTTTGATTTTATAAAGATCATTATGGATATTAAATAGCGATGTTCAGAAGCACAAGGAAAAGCTCAATAGTAGGTTCAACCAGAACCATCTTGATATGAATAGAGCCGACATGTAAAAAATGAACTTTAAAGTAAGTAAATAAAGGACATAGAAACACTAAAAAATAATTTATTTTTATAGAGTTTGTATGAAAAAACGCGATTTCGATTGATGAAAAAATATGAATTAAAAATTAAACTTAGATAATTAATTTTTTCTGAAATCACTAATAAACAACTCGATGACTAACTCATTAAAAGCACAGATTCTCAAGCTTCCCCATTTTCCAGATATAATCAAAAGAAAATAAGGGAATTAAATTAAAAAACGTTCTACAACAACAACAATATGTATTAAAAAGAGAATATTATATTTAATGACGTCTTCACTTATCCACAACTAAAATCAATGGTAAAAAAAGACAATACGTCTCTCGCTGAACAGCCAAAATTAAAATAAATCAAAGAGAGTCAAAGAGAAAAAATTATAATTATATACATTGAGCGAGAAGAAATCAAAAAAATTGAATCAACCCAGATTGTTATGCATCACAAATATACGACATAACCAACAAACATTAACTATAATATAAATGCCTTATTTATTTCTCAAGTATTATAAATATTATTTAAATTAAGTCACAGTTGAAAATAAATACAACATGATTAATATTTGGCATCGATTTTTATTCCCAAAAATTAATGACCATTCAAAATAAGTTTTTGTTTAGAATATTTGAATTGTCATAACATTTGAGAGCGGTGTATAAAATAAAATAGCTCTTACTTATTATTCCCATTGCTAGATGTCACTTAACACACAAATAAAAACAACAAGGATTCGGGCTGGTAAACGATTTGAAAAAAAACTTTTTACGTAAAATTAACATAATTTCGTTCATAGCAATGGCTTAATTTTAGTAAATTTAGAAAAAAAAAATTATATTAATATATATATATATTACAATTTAGTTATTACTATAGAGGGAAGCCACCAAAAATATGTTTAACCAAATCAAAAATCAGACCGATTTTAAACTCCGACCGGTTCGATCACCTATTTGATTTTTTTTATATGTTTTTAATTGTAGGCAACATCTATGGTTTAAACAAAATGTCGTTAATAAAGCATTGCCACATGATATAAATCTGTATTCGGGCAGATTTTTGTCATGTGGCAATACTTTTAGAAGGAGACTAAAAATAGATGGGTATAATTGTTTATAAATTTTACGTTATGACGTATTTTACAACAACAACATTCCATAAAAGTTTAGCAATAGTTTATATTCCAAGTGGATTTTCACTAAGAAATAAACATTTTCATGATTCGACTTTTCAACGAAATAAAATTACATGTTTTATGAACACTTTCGTATAAAAATAATGTAAGAGCTCATAATTCTTATACACTAAAAATGAATATGAAAACAATCGTTTTCCCATATAGTTTCATAGTAAAGAAAAAATTGTATATACTTTATTTTAAGCTTAGTAAAAAATACAGTCAATATGGAGGCTCTTATTTATAGAGTAGGCTCTGGTTCAACACTGTTAAAATATAGAAAAAATTCGCAGTTGTGTCTCCTTGATGGAAAAAGGTGCATATGGTCATAATAAATAAAGTGGTACATACTTTTTTTTTAATATGTTAACCTATGTGTGACCAAAGTTTTTTTTTTTTTTTTAATTTTTCATTTGTCTTTACTGTTTCCGATGTATTTTGGGTCGATTAAAAGAACAAATGTAAAAATATAATTGTCGTCCAGCTATTTCGGGTGTTATTGAGTGTTGGTCTTTCAAACACATAAAAAAAAATTATTTTTTAATTAAAACATATATTTATTCACTAAACTTATTTATATCAAAAAACTAACAAAAAAATTAAACAAATTCTTTTTCTATAGAAATAAAAAATACAAATTAAAATAAAAATTTATTAAATTATTCATTGAAAAATAAATTTTGAAGGAACTTTGACGCATAACTTATTTCAGCTGGCTGTGATAAACTTCGGAACATTTAGTATGCAACGCTACATTACAGGTTGTACATCTGTATACCGTATGAGAATGGCAAAGTTTGCAGCGTAGCCGTGAATTAGATGTTGCAGAAATGTGTGGCCCTTTAGATAGAAATTCTGGTTTTTTCACTGTTTTACCTTGAGACCTCAAAGTTCCGTATCGGATCAACAATAATTTTGCTAATACTCTTCGAAACGCTAGCTGATCCTTTTTGTAATTGTAGCGTTTAGCTAGAGACCAAGAATTACTTACAGCCAAGTCTAGCATCCATAATACTGCAGGCATATACAATTTTGCCGCGAATAATCTAATAAGTCCACTTCACCCATATTCCGATTATACATTTTGACAACATACGGTTGAGGAATGTATTTTTGTACGAACTGTGCGTTCGTACCGACAGGCTGCATAAATTGGATGTTCACCATATACATTTGATAGCAGCGAAACGATTTTATTATCCTTCCATCTAGTATGTATAATTTGATTTTTTTTATCAACATAATTTTCGTAATATCCTCTACGGGGGAGGGGCGAGTGGCAGAGACAGCAGAGACGATTTCAACAACAACGTCAAGCAACACTAGCTACAGTTAGTACAAATTTGGGTCACCGAATGGGAACATAATGATGGAACGAAATCTCACCCCCCTCACAACCGCCGATGGACAAAATGGTGGAGGGAATGATAATAGTTGTTATCAGCTTTTCAGAAAAAAGAACTTGCGGCACCAGGAAATTGTGTTATCATTGTGCTGTCATAAAAAACACTAACTATCGATCGCTTGGTGTCTGTAACCGGGTCGAGTCTGTCCCTACTAATAATCCTATCCAATCCTTCGGTTTTGTTATATGTAAAAAGGGTGTACGATGGCTGCCTGGCCAGGGGCGGATATCACACTATTAGACTTATCTGGTTATCGATGTGATGAAGCCTTTTCTTTACGGGGTTTGGCTTCAAGAAGAATGGGTGGTGTGGTATTGCATAATGCTTGATCGTACATTTGAAATCAATCAATCAATAATTTTCGTAATATCCTCTACGTTGTTTGTTTAACATTTTTTTATTTTTTATTCTATTTTCCCGGACAGTTCCAGTGCCATAACATGCATTTTGTGTAAGTGCATATATTAGGTTTGGTCCCGTGAAAAAATTATCAAAATAGTACGAAAACGAAATTCTCGTAAAGCGGTCATTAATTTTTTTAGCAAATGATACAACAATCGATTCTCCTAGTCCTAACGAAGGATCGCGTTCTTGACTTCGACCTTGATAGATATCAAACTGGTAACAATAACCCCAATTGCTAGCTGCCATTCAAGCTTTATATCCAAATCTGACTGGTTTATTTCTGATAAACTGTTTACACGGATGTTTACCAAAATATGGTATCATCGATTCATCTACGGAAATATTCAATTCTAACAGAGCGTATTTTTAAAAAACGTGGTTAAGATGACTAATTAGCGGGCGCACTTTTATAAATCTATCATTTGATTGATTAATTGTGTTATTATCACAAAAATGAATGTTTGTAAATATATTTTCAAATATTTTGCGCCGCATCCATTTAGATATTAGTGCGTTATTGGTATCGTCATCGTTAGACCAATACAGACGCCTTCTTGGTAATGGATTGAATCCCGAAACAATCATTACGCCAATAAATGCATACATATCCTCCACATCTATATTTATGTGTCTATTTTTAGAAGCAGCATAGCTTTTTGTGGGTTGTACAATAGCTTCGACAAATTCACTTGGGAAGAATAATTGAAAAAACTCTAAAGCGCTTGATTTTGAACTCAGCGTCAAAGGGTGTACCTGCGCACCACTCCATTCTTTATGACGATACATAAGAGACGCCAGTGGTAAGCTGTCCTCGTTACCAGGTTCCCAGATTTGTGATATTCGAGAAGATGTTACGTTTGGCACTTCGTTTTCAATTTCAAAATCGTCTGGGGTGAGGTCATTGTCGTTTTCACTAAATCGCAATTCAACGATCGCCCGTAGCTGGTTTCCGTTGAAACAGTTAGGGTCTGCACCATCTTCATCTCCAGAATCCTCATCCGTTTCAATATTCCAGTCGGGGAGGGGGTGGGGGGGGGGGTTCCAAATAAATATCGCTAGGCAGCGGGACGTCCTCAGGAATGTTATCAAATTCATCTAGCACCTGCGCTAATGTTAATTTAGTTTTCCTAAAAAAAAAAAAATTGTTGTTAAAAGCCCAACGGTGCGTTTACGAACCACTGCTATATATTTATCGAAAAACCACTCGCACTTTAGTATTTCCGACACTTGCAAAATTTTATTATGAACATTGGAATACTCCCAACACAATGAACCCAAAAAATAAATATAGTAATTCACACAATAAACTTACCAATAGTTGCTAACTTTAGGATGCATGTGTTTTTTACTTAAAAATATCACTGAATACCATTTTCACAATAAAACAAAAAATTCCAAAACCACTCCTTTTATATATTTTTTAGTATAACTGTAAAATATTAAAGTTCAATTTTACAGGAAAAAAAATGTCAGTTTTGAGTAAAAGAGAAAAAATCAACGTTCTCTCTGCTGGTGCGGAAATGTGGTCACATTTGGGTTAAACAGAAGCTGAGATATTTGTGAAATACTGAAACGTACGTTACTAATCATGATTTTTTTTTTATCGAGTTATTAGGTATTTAAACAAATTATAACGCAATTAAAACAAAGCAACCTAAGTAGAATGTACGTACGTTACTACTCATGATTTTTTTTTTATCGAGTTATTAGGTATTTAAAAAAATTATAACGCAATTAAAACAAAGCAACCTAAGTAGAATGGTTACCTATCTATTAGCCTAAAATCACACAACTTCTTAACTTAAAAAAATCAAAGCTCGAGTGCGCCCGGTTTTTTAAAAAAGTAATCGATAAGCTGTGACGAAAGTAGTTTGCAAATCCATAATTTTAAGAAAATTTTTCACTGCATCGCAGTTTAATTAATCTCTGTTAGCCACTTATTTAAGCTACTGTATAAATATAATAATTGTTCGATAGGTAAATAAATGACCCTGCATATACATAATTGAGTACTAATTATATAGGGCCATAACATGAATACCAATTGCAAGATATTAGCGGATTGTAATGATTGTGAAAGTTTTTGTGTGATTGTATGGATTTTGCAAAAAGAGACGAAAATTTTAAAAGTTAATATTTAATATTAAAAAAAAAAGGAAAAATTTATTAAAATTCTTTAGTATAGTTAGTGGATACAAAAAAAAGTTTAATTAATTAAACAGTATAAAAGTAGTGAGCCAATAAATTAAAATTTAAATAATTAAAACCGAAAAGTGGACAAAAATGTGCAAGAACTGTATAGTGTTGAAACGAGCTTGGGCATATAAATATAGTGGTGCAGTGAATTGCGAAATAATAAATCAAGCTAGAAGCTTATGGACAATGATTAAGTAAAATAATGAAACTAGAAGTGAAAATAAATTAATATATACATATAATACTAAAACTAAATTAATTAATATATAAATAAATAAAATATAAATAATTTTATGTGTCTTAAATATCACAGTTTTGTTATATGGTATGAGAATCAAATCACAGTTTTATGGTCACGGATGTTACAGGCGTCGTAAGATCATATTTATCACCGTTTTATTTTCTGGCATAACTGGATAAGTTTATGTTTTTGAGTTGAAATAATACGTCTACGATCGGATCCGCAACGCTTCGGAAAATCCATACAATCCAAAGCGCAAGTTAATTAAAACCTATAAAATATTATTATTTTGTTTAGATTTTTCTTATAATTTTTTTTTATATCATTATATTATCATAAATATTGTAAAATAAGAAATAGTATTACAATGTTATGCATTGATTATTTAGTACTTAATTTCTTATGGCTATATTTTTTTTCTAGAATTAAGTTCAATTACCTTTATGTAAAGCTAAATTCAAACATTTTGTTTTGTATGTAATTAATTTTGAGCCACCATTGGCCTACATTCAGATCTTTATATTATTAATTTTTTTATTATTTCTTTTTAATTTAATAAACAATATTACATATTATAAATTTAGTGTAATATGAACTTATGATAATTCAATTTTTTTTTCTTTTTGGTTGTTAATGAGATGATGATGTCGTAGTTTTTTTTTTCTTATTTTTCCACTGGAGATGTGATCGCATTTTCTTTCCCTACAGTGTACACCCCTTAGACGTGATTGATTAACACAAAGCAGCAATATCTAGCTCGACTTCGGTCCACAAAATAACCCCCCCCCAGACACTGCAAGCTAGCCGGCTGAAATATGCTGCGTGGATCCATGTAATTTATATCTTTTGTGAGCATTGCCCCTTTTATTTTTAGATTTATCAAGTCATTATTATACCACGGTTCCTTTTTTGTACTTGAAGCTGCCATCCTAGGGATAAATCTCTCCATACCTAAATTAATGTTTCACTTATTGTCGATATTATCACAAGCATAAAAAAATCTTCAACCGACTCGCAGAATTTCAAAATGTAAAAATACATATTGTATATTAACGAAATTCATAATTTGTAACGTTTAATACGTTTTTTTATTGTGAAATAACAATTTTTTCATAGTTGATTTGCCTATTGAATAGGCAGGAAACACTCATTCAGTTATGCTGATTTAATGTTGAACATCCAAACATACAGTTTCGTAAACAGTTTTACAATGTTCCAACATATTCTTGAACTATATGTAGCCGTATCGCTTGATCAAAACAAAAAGTACACGAAACAATAACCAAACGTTACCGCTACTTAGAATATCCATTCAGAATCTGTGAGACGGTTGGACTAGCGCGGCTAAGCTCAGGGTGGTCGGGTTTTTTATCACAGTTTGAAAAGGATCTTGAATAACCGTCGTTGATTATTGTTTCATATACATATATAATGTATACACGGGATAACTAAGACACAAATATACTAATATCCAAAAATTTACTTATCCTCATTCTAGAAAACACTTCCAGAGAGAGAGAAAAAAAAATATTCACTCACTTCACTATTAAACTGTCCATGACTCATCCGCACGAGTATTTAAACAATTAATACATTTACTTGTTTCTATCGGAGGATCATACAAAACTAAATAATAACTCCGGAATTATACCGAAACTGTAAATAATACAAAATTTATTCAATAACTTAATCAATTTTTATAAATTTTCTAATTTAACAAAAAAAAAACAATATCTTAATAAAAAGAAAAAATAATAATTAAGAATTGTAATTTACTGGGCTGTTTACTGCAACTCTTCTGCCCAGAACCATCAACTAAATTTCCAACGACTGAGTTTGGTTAAACTATTAAAAAACTTTCCACAACTTAATTTGAGTTTTGAACAATTTAATTTATTTATTTTATGTATATTCCACAACATTTATTATTTTGTCTGTAGTACACGACCTCACCAACACTGACCGTGTAGAATACTTCTTAACAGAATAATAATCCCCCCAACATTACAATTCTCTTTATATACCAAAAATGACGTACCAATACATATGCGTTATATGTGTGAAGTATGCGTCATTCAATAATTTCATCTTGCAATTCAATTTCTTTAAATGGTATAAAATACTTTCTCATCATGGAATATACTATACTATGATGAGTTTGACAGTAAGAAGTACTGTCACAATAATTATAATATTTACATTAAAATTTGATTAAGGTAAGCAAAACATTACATTATTTAATAAATATGATCTAATTAACTAATAACAATTGTTTTCAGATATTTTATGTGATTTGAGAAATACATTTGTCGTCACTCGTGTTATTCAGATAAGTATTCTTAATGTTTTTAATTATAAATACATTTTTAGTTTAAGACCGATTTCTTTGTTGATTATGTTTCTATGTTCTTTGATTTTAGGAGCGTTCTGCTTCCAACAAGAATTATTGTGGAATAAAGCTAAGATATGTATAAGTAATTAGAAAATAAATATAATTACATTATCAATTCAAAAAAAAATTAATACTCATAATAGTTGGTCTATATAAACCGAATAAGCTTGACAGAGTGAAACAAAAAAAAAACGAATCGTAGAACGCAAAACAAAACCCCAAAATAAAATGTATCAATCAAAAGAAATCGCTTACCACAAAGTCACGTCGAAAGCGCTTCCTCCATGATCCCGTTGTGGGTACCTGTTAAATAAAAATTTGGGTATTCTTTTCCATTCACGATTTCGACAGTTAGTTTTGTTTCACTTTCAAACTGACGATTTTCACTAAATTAAATTAAATAATTGACAATAATAAACTGACTCTAAATATTTAAATCAGCAAAAAGAAAAAAAAAACAGAACACTTAATAAACTTGGTCATCAACCAAAATGCTAACATAATTTACTCTCCAAGAACACAGGTCACGATATGTTTAAAAAAAAAATGTTGTCATTGAATCCAAACTGTATTCCATACCATTGACCATGGAACGGAATGCAATTACATACTTAAAAATTAAATACAAAATCCAAGTTGTTTTATGATGATTGTTACTCGTACATCCGATTTAAATCAGTAAAAACAGGAGTATACACCATGTATAAATGACGAAATGGATAAATTCATAAATCCAACAGAAATATCCAACGTAAACAATTTGAATTCCCACTTAAAGCATCTATATTTATACTGAAAAGGCCGTCGATTTTTGTCTCAATCTCGTTTGATTTTAAGATGTGGTTTCTTCTAAGAGAAATAGAAATTCGACAAACAAAAGCACAATGTTAGATCAAATTAACACCAGATATTAAAAATAAAAAAAAATACAATCTCAGTACGAGAAATTATATGCGCAACATACTCGTACCTTAATAAAAATGGTTTAAATCGAAAAGTCTTTCGATTTACTTTAACGACCTTGATGTGGACGGGTAGTCTCGATCAAATTAATTCTTTTCAGCGTTTTAAAACTCGCTCTGTAAAATTTGTTATTTCCTTTCTACACATCGAATAATAATTTTTACAACTGATCGATTTGAATAGTGAGTAGAAAACCAAAACATATTGTGACGGTGACACCTAGTGTGTAATAGAATAAGTAAAACTAATAGCTCAATGTTTACTGTACTAAATGGAATTTTCCATGATAAAAATTGTTATTTAATGTTTCTATGCTATTCCAACTGGAAAAGTCGTGAACTTTCGAGAAGCTTGGTTTGTGTATATAAAAAGGCGAACAAGATCGAATTGGATTATTCGTATTTGGAACGCGATAGTGTAAACTTGTAAGATTATTAGTAATATTTGGTAAGCGATAGTATAAAGATTAAAAGGAATTAAAACGAGATTTAAAAAAGTGTTGTAGTGCGATAGATAAAGTAAAAGTGATCAGTAAAATTTAAGAATAATTTATATAAAGTGATTTTGCGAATTTTTATTGATAAACTGTGTTGTAATAAATTTTGTGAACTAAATAAATTCGTTGGTGATAAATTGAATTGAGTTTGTATTATTCACAATCCAGTGATACCAACCTTGATTGACAAGGCAAAAACGTAACAATTGGTGACAGCGGTGGGATTGTGAATAAAAAGATCAAGAAAATGATTTTCAACGAATTAAAAGTTCCAGAATTAAAGAGGGAACTTGAGAAACGGGGTTTGGCCACTGATGGTGCTAAAGCAGCTTTACAAGCGCGACTACGTGAGGCCATGCAGAACGAAGGGCTGAACGCTGACCATTATGATTTTGGCGTGGAAGTAACGGATGCGGCAACTGTAGAGAAGACAGGAGATAAACAACCGTCGGTCGAAACAACACAACTACCATCTGGAAGTTTCGATTTGTCGCAGTTAATAGGTGCTATGACCCAGATGATGGGACAGATGAGTCTAATGAAACAACAAAACGAACGACAGCTAGGAGAAATTAAAAATCAAATGGTGCAACAAGGAGAGCAGTCGAATCAAGAAATGAAACGACAAATAGTGAAAATTGAGCAGTCAAATGAGCGACAGTTGGAGACTATAAACCAGTCAAACGAAGAAATAAAACACCAGATGGAACAACAAAATCAGTCTAACCAAGAAATTAAAGACCAAATTGCAGATGGTCATAAAAGAATCGACGATAAACTTCTCGAATTATCTACTAACATACAAGGCGAAGTAGAGAAGCTGCAAATGGAGATTCAAAAGGTTGACGAAAAATTAGAAACCAAGGTTCAACATGTTGAAGAGAAATTGCAAACGGAGATTCAACAAGTTGTGGAAAAATGTAAACGTCTCGAGAAAGATCTAACTGATGTCAAGGCAAGTGGAACAACGACGCAAGTGGTTCAGATCGTCCAATCAATCAAGTTAAAGCCACCAACATTCGACGGAACAACATCTTTCGGCATTTTCAAATTTCAATTTGAAACGGCAGCCAATCAAAACCGTTGGAATGATGAACATCTTGTCGCAGCGCTAATTGTGGCCCTAAAAGGTGAAGCAGCGGAGGCCTTACAAACAATTCCGGAAAAAGATCGCAACAGTTATCTCGAAATTATGAAGGCGCTGGATAGGAACTACGGCAGTGATCACAAGCGGGAAATCTATCGAATGGAATTGAAAAGCCGCTACCAAAAGGGAGGAGAATCACTTCAGGAATTTGCATCGGCAATCGAGCGATTAGTACATCTAGCACATACCAGTACATCGGCTGATTATATGGAAAGGCTTAAAATTGACGCATTCATTGACGGCATTCGAGATCCAGAGACAGGCAGGGCGGTGATGTTGTCACCTAAAGCGACCTTCGCGGAAACCGTTGCGTTTGCGTTGATGATCGAGGCTGTGCAGAACTTTACAAGACCGTCATTATTTAGGCGCCAAATGAACCCAGACAAGAACGGCAGCAGGGAGCGAATGGTACCGAAAGGCGGAAGAGGCAGGCTTAGGTGTTGGAAATGTGACAAGTTGGGTCACATCTAAATGGAATGTCGGAGTGTTATACAGAGAAAGATGAGATCGCCACCTTTAATGCGGACAAACGCCGAACGGTCGGAACAAAGGTCTAGAAGCAGCGAGCGAAGATGTTGGGTATGTAACAGGATTGGCCACATCTCGCGAGATTGTTTGGAAGCAAGAGGAAAGGGGCACGGATCACCATCTTCCGTGGAAAGAGCACGAAGGGGAGAGCAGGAATCGAATGAGCGGATGGCAACAGTCGGTAAAGTGGAAAGGTTAGAAGTCAGTTTGAAGGAACCGAAGCTAGCTTCACCGTCTGGTTGCCCCATAACATTCATCCCTGTTACGAGTGAAGCACGATGCGGAAGCAGCGTCACAGTTAGGGGCGGCGTTGATGGGAGGAGGTGCATTATTACGCTGGATACCGGAGCAACCCACACAATTGTTCGGAAAGATTTAATCGCAGGAGCAGTGCAGCTGGTTGATGGGTTAAAATTAAGAATGGCAAATGGAGAGAGTGCAATGATTAAAGGGAAAAAGATCGTGAGCATAAGGATCGGCGAAACTCTTTTCCCACACGAAGTTATGGTCGCAGACATTGTGGACGAGGTTATTTTGGGAACGGACTTCATGAGGATGAATGGCTTTGTGTTGGATTTTGGACGAGGAATATTGAGCAGCGATAACATCGAGCTGAATCTTAAATTTAACGCTATGGATGCCACAGTAAGGATAGTAACAATCAGTCATTGCGAGGAGCTGCCATCGAAATCTGAAATAATTGTTGAGGAAATCAATGAACACCAGGTTAAACAGATATTGGATAAGAAGGGCCGAGTTGCGCGAAGAGGAGTACTAGTGTTCGGTGGCTGGATGAGGGATCGTTATGACAAACAAGCCAACGGCAGAAGATTTGGAGAAAAGCGGCTGAAAAAAAACCGCGTTCTACAGTGGAAGAAGGATTCGTCGTCGAAAGTGCAGCCTATATGGACGGCACCCTACAGGACAAGAAAAGGACAAGGAGGTAAACCAATGGCGGTACATTTAGAGAGGCTGGCCCTCTATAGAGGAGGTAATTTCGGCCCTGTTCGGGACGAACAGGCTTAGGAGAGGGGTAGTGTGACGGTGACACCTAGTGTGTAATAGAATAAGTAAAACTAATAGCTCAATGTTTACTGTACTAAATGGAATTTTCCATGATAAAAATTGTTATTTAATGTTTCTATGCTATTTCAACTGGAAAAGTCGTGAACTTTCGAGAAGCTTAGTTTGTGTATATAAAAAGGCGAACAAGATCGAATTGGATTATTCGTATTTGGAACGCGATAGTGTAAACTTGTAAGATTATTAGTAATATTTGGTAAGCGATAGTATAAAGATTAAAAGGAATTAAAAAGTGATTTAAAAAAGTGTTGTAGTGCGATAGATAAAGTAAAAGTGATCAGTAAAATTTAAGAATAATTTATATAAAGTGATTTTGCGAATTTTTATTGATAAACTGTTTTGTAATAAATTTTGTGAACTAAATAAATTCGTTGGTGATAAATTGAATTGAGTTTGTATTATTCACAATCCAGTGATACGAACCTTGATTGACAAGGCAAAATCATAACAATATTCTTATGATTATTTATTTTGCGTCGAACAAATAAGAAACGAAAAAATATTCTCTACTCAGTCAATTCAATACTACGAAATATTCTATTCGTTATTCAAACAAAGGAGAGAGTGAAACTTAAGAATGGAAGATTTATTTTGTTTAAGTTGCGCATAAGGAAAATAAAATTTGTCGTTTTACACCAAATTATCATAAAATATTCGAATTTTTGGCTAAAATTATCACTGTTCGAACTCAATTCTCGATACAGCCCGAAAAATAAATCAAAACAATTTTGCACCTTTAATAAAACTTGTACATTAAATTCCTATTCAAAAATTATTCACTAATTATTCATTCAGCAGTGAACAAAACAGAAGAAAAATATATTTCTATTCTATTCAGTAAATCGATTCTCTCATTTTGTTTCTTTTCTTCGCTCATTATTTATTTGTTATGGAATAGTATACGTGAATTTTTGGTTTACTATTTTGATCGAAAAAGAGAAAAGAGAATTGGAAAATTCACTTAAAACTAGAAGAAAGGGAATAAAAACAAACTGAAGAGTAATTGTAAACGCTGATTCTTTTATATCTTTTGTTATGGCGTTGTCGGATATACACAGACCGAATTTTATTGTTTATAAATATTTTAAATATTTATTGATTTTAATTTATTACTCTTCGCCAACTTGCTGGTTCAATGTCCGAAATAACAATGACCGGATTTATTATCAGATAAATGAGGGGTAACAAAAAAAAAATTATAAAATATATACCGTTTACCTCAACAAGAGCCTTTTAGTGGTTTAAATACAAGCTGACCATAACACATAATCAATTTGTGACGATGTGAAACGTCTTATGGCAGGATTATAAATAAACCCAAATCAAGTTCCAGGAAAACATTCACTCCAAATCATGGGAGTACAGTTGACTTATGGTGTTTTTTTTTTTATTTTCTTTAAAAATGAATTAGTTTAATTAGTATTTTTTATTAATTGTTTACTATTAAAATTAAATTATCTATGTATATTAATTTGAAATATGCTCAACTGCATGACTCGCTTGATGTCACCGCTCTGAAGATATTCTCGTAATACCAGATATTTAATAATTGGACGATATTCCAGTAGTAAACTAATGGAATATTTAACGTAAATGGAGCAATTTAACAGAACGGAGCTGAGCGGCGGTGAAGTAGATTTATTTGTAATCTTGTTATAATAGAAAATGGTTCAACCTTGGCTGGAGACCGTCGAGTCCCTTGAAGCTACAAAAGCATTATAGATGGAATGTGAAAATTTAATGGTGCTGCGGGTGATGTCCTGTAATTCTAAAGCCACAACTTATTAATTTATTGTTATGTTAAGCGGCATACTCTACTCAATCTTTCGTAAATGAGCTTCCTGCTCAAAATAGACTGTTTAAGTATGGTTGCTCTTAACACAAAATTTTTGTAAATGAATAAATAAAATAAATAAATAAATAAAATAAATAAAGTTAGAAAAATCTTTATGGCTGAAGTTCATGCCATCATGAAATCATTATCAAGTGTAAATTTCCATGGCAGAAACGCGAAATAAAAATCACTTATTCATAACAATAATATAAAAAACACGGTTAAGGTGTACACTTCAGCATTATATTATATTCTCAGATGAGAGTAACTTTAATATTTTTGGCTTCGAATCCCAAATGGAATGATGAAATAATATTCAATAAATTCAACGCTGCCCTACGTAACTTGATTTACATAACGAGAGAAATTCATTTTGGGAAAATCGATGTAAAAGTTTTGAAAATATTATACGAGTAACTTGCAGCAAAATTGAAAACTATTCTTCTTAAGCGTTTCTTAATCTAGTTTTACGTAATTATTTTTGTTAATTTTAATAATAAAGTTTATTATTAGTTATCGATTGGCATCAATAACTCAATTCGGCCGAAACTATAGTTCTGTAAAATATGCAGTAAAACATGGCGTGGGGGTATATATCAGACGGAAATATGGACCGATTGCTCAAGGAAAACTTGATTCCAAGCTTTTTAACCCTTGGAGTGTTAAAAAGCTTGGAATTAAAGATAGTTTCGAAATTTATCAGGAGAACGATCCGATACGTTCATCTTATATCGTCCAGCCAAGTATTTTTATATCCGGAAGTTTTTGTATTTTTCTGACATTTCGCTGATTTCATCTCCGATTCTTTTCCGAATTAATGTCCGACTTATTATAAGATTTCCTATGAAAGTTGGCCAAAAAACTCGGAAAATGATGACAAAAAAAGTTAGGTTATGGTACGACAAATTTGTGGGCGGGGCTTATAATATAAATTTTGGCGCCAAAATTTCACTTTTGAATTTAAATCTAGCTTTAATTAAAAATATATTTTTTTTAAGAATACTTTTTATTTTTATTACATGTATAAATTACAATATTACATTTATTATAATATATAAATTTTAACTCCACCTGAGTAAATACATTTTTCTATCTTCATTTACTGCGTGCATCGCATGTTCAACTTCCTGAGGTGTTTCACGTTGGAGAGCTGCAGTAATTTTAAACTTAGTCCTTTTGTTTGAATAGTCAATAATTTCGGTTGAATCTTCTAATTTCTGTAAAGAAAAAAAGCATTACAATATTATATTGTATTCAAGACCTAGTAAAACAAAAAAACCAACCTCTGTCCCACACAGCAACAATTTTGATTCAATTAAACTTTGAATATGTTTTTGTAACATTTCATTATTTAACTGTAGCGTTTCTTGTATATCCTTACGTCATCACATCACATGTCTCAAACAACAATAGGACAGCCATTTGAAAAGTTTGCATCGTAATGATACAGGGTTTCTTGAGGTATGAGACTTTTAGTTCATCATGACAAAAACGGTGTAGCCACGTAAGTTTTCGTCCACAAAAATGTATATGATATGAGGTATCGGAAATGTAATTGGTATCGTTGTCGAATCAAGTAGTGGCCAGGCGTCTGCTTGTAACACTTTTATTGATAAATTTATTCCTATTTCATAATTATTATCATTTACACACTATCAGTTTCAGTCGATTTCGATTTTTTTAATAAACAAACACATGAACTATTTACGTATAACGCAATCGTAATGGCGTCTACAGAAAACAAAAATACATTTGTACTTCAACGCTACATGTGTTGAAAGTTGGAAACCAAATTTCATCATTTTCCAATTTTTTCGTCTGAAAACCGGACAAAAATTGATAACCGGTTGAAGTTTTCAGTTTTGTTATACTTGGGCAATAATGAATTTTTTTATAATTGTCTTCAAGTTATGAAAATACCACACCAATACTCGGAATTCGAAATCACCCCATTTCCAAAAAAAATGTAATCAAAACGCATTGGCAGAAGATTGGCAGAAAATTAACTTGGCTTACACACGAAATAGACTCCAAATAGATTCAAGTTTATAAGAAAATATAAAGCAATAATAAAAGCCTGTCAAATACTGAACTATGAGAATAATCTATTAAGAGTTATATCTAAAGTATCATTAAAATTACGTAAGAACATCATTTTATGTACCATTTGGGTTTATGAAGTAATTTTCATTTGCCATTTTCCTAGTTTAATATCACCTGTACTGTATCACCTGTACTTTTCTCTAAAATAAAAATGTAATACAAATTGTATTGATAATTTTGAAAGTTTAAAAAACCACCAAATTTTGGTTTACAAAACAAATAAAAAATATGTAAAAACATTTACATATTTTAAAAATTTATGCAAAATGCATATCGTGAACAAAAATTCGCATCATCAATTGCTTTTATTTGCTTCTTATTGAGTAAATAAAAGCAACTGATGATGTGAATTTTACTTCACAAAATGCATTTTGCATAAATTTCTAAAATAAATGTTTTTATTTTTTATTCGTTTTGAAAATCAAAAATCTTCTCTTTAAACTTTCATTTTTAAATTGTATTGAACTAAAAAGCTTAGATAATTTAATTTATTTAAAATAAAAACAATCCTGAAAAATTGTACAAACTATTTGAATATTTTGAACGCAAGGAAAAATAAATAAAATTTCGTAGAAGTAGCACAAAATTAGATAAAACCATGAATGAAATATTTTCTACGTTTTCAGTTCCTTTATTCATAAATTAAATATGTAGTTCGATGCAGAAAAAATCTATTTAAAAGTATATATTCTGTATGTTCACTGATGGTCTTTTGACAGAAAATATCCGGATATTTTTGACAGATGTTACCCCCGCTAACTTCACTTTAATAAAATATCCGGATTTTTTTTTATGATATGAGTGAACAACTTTTGTTCTTGACTTGGTATTTTAAACGTCAACATCACATTTTCTTTTGATTATTTTATTATTTTTTATTAATGTCATTGTTTGGATCGTAGCTTTTCATATTATTTTAATTTAAATTTTTCAATTCGAAAAAATTTTTGGAATATTTTACGCCGATAAAAGAAATAATTTTCGGTTGTCAAAAAAACTAAAAAAAAAATTCAAATAAAAGTAGAGTTAAAAATATACCGATCCTGTTAATGCGTTCGTTTTTTTTTTGCTCAAAAAATATCCGGATAACTTTTATCCCTTGTCATCAGCCTAGTATTGTATTAGGTATTTGTGCATACTATAATATGTATGCATAAAAAATCAACATAAACAAAACTAGGCAGCAATATTTTTTTTTCTCCATACCAAATGTGACTAATGGCTAATATCTATGTTATAATTACGAAAATACAAAAACAAAATCAAAACGAATGAAAAATACATGAGAAATTGAGAATATGCTTTACAGTGAAGGGAATATATGTACGAGTATATTCCATTTAAAATACAAAATTTCATATCAGATGTAAATGAATTTCGTTCCCTTACTAGACACCTAATGTTAGTACCAGAAAATAATATTCAAAGAGTGGCGCTAGCTTCGCGCTGGCTTATAATTTTTTTTTGGTTGAATTCTTCTTATACTTTTGTGTTTTGTGCTGACACTGATTTCGTCGACTAAGTTTTTGACTTTTCTGAATTGTTGCTTAGTTAATATCATTTATTAACACATGGCGTAGTAACAATAGTTCAAGCTGTGCCTGACAAAATTAATGATTCTAAATTGGTTTATTTTCGTTTCAAACGTAAAAGTTTGAACACAAAAAAAATTAACTCACACAAATCGAAACAAACTAAACATATAATAAAGAACAATGGAAAATGAAGCCGGTACAATGGAGATTGAAGACATGGTCATATCATTATTTCTTAATGTAATAATAAACTATGAAAAAAATTAGAAAGAAGAACAATATATTACTTGAAAGCCGGCATTTAAAAAAATTCTAGCCTACAATTAGTGTCAATACATTATTACATAATAATCTCTTATATCAGCCAGAAAGAACGTTCGTGAAACACTATTATTGTGAAATTTACCAAAAAATATTAACCGGTGATGATCGTTTATCAAACAACACATTCGCATATCCGCGAAATCGCTTGACAGAATGATATTATCGTTAGACCAACATAATCTGGGATACTGTATGAACTTCAAATTATGCGTATTCCTGTATTGGATTGCGTATGGTGTAACGGCTGGCAATTGCTCGTCGTTTCAAAGTTGGGTGGGTTTGATATCCCTGACATAATTAGGGCTATTATTTATTACGTATGCCACAAAACGGAACAAACAAGAAAAAAATAAAACGCGGGAAAAATTTTGTTTTTGATTCTGTTGAATTGACCCGTTTTCAGAAAAAAAAAATTTTTATTATTGGTCCAGGAAACCATGATGATTTTTTTTTGTTTTTTTTTTTTTGTTGAAAAATATCGTTTTTTTTGGAAAGATCGGGAGTTGATTGCTAATTTTTATCAAGTGCACAACATTTAGTGGATACAAAGAAAAATTCGAAAAATTATTTTTTTTTTTGGAGTTGATAAGAATATTTTTGTAATTAAGTTCGATTATAATAATCGAACATTTAAAAAAAAACTTTTGGCTTGTCTTTTTGAGATATGTAAATACTAAAATCATTAATAAGTTTTCTCTAATTTTATTTTTTTTTCTGTGAATTTTATGCTCTGGAAGTTTCCAGATAATGTCAATACAATGAGATACTAATTGATATTAACTAAAAACATAGACATATTTTGGATAAGATCAGTTTTTTTATCAAAAACATTTTTTTTCTGTGCTTAAAATAGTTGTTTTATTGAACTTTAAATTAAAATTTGTGAAAATGTGAATTATGAAATTAAAATGATGTTATATTAAATGAGAAAAAAAAAACAGTTGTAATATAATTGATCCGTTATTAATAAACTAATAAGACATTTATAATGCACTTAATACGAATTAACATTGATATAATATGTAATTAACGTGCGAGCCATATTTAAGAAACCAAGTGTATATGGTCGCTTAAAAATTTTTCACGACAAATAACATTAATTTTTGTTGGGTGAAAATAAAACCGATTACATGTAAAAATACAGTTTAAGAACCAAATTGTGAAAAGGGACCACATGTCCGTTTTGTATGCTGTGCATGTTTGCAAAAACAATAATCTTGAAAACTTGAAAAAAAAAAAAAACAAAGAAAAGCAAACTAAGTTAGTGAATAAAAAAAAAAATAAATAAAAAAAAAACATTAATCAGAAATTGTATTCCGTAAAAACAAAAACAACAAAGAAAGAAAAACTGTAAAGTGATATTTGTGAGCTGCATAATGATGGCCATCCATAAAATAATAAGGTTTTCTTTTTATACATATATGCCATTTTTTTTTATATTACATACTATATGTTTGATCTAGTGTTTAAGTTTATTATCTATTACTATCTTTTTCTTTATATACAATATTTTATTTTAGTCATATTTATCTTATTAATTTCCAAAAATTATTTGTTTTTCCTTTAATTTAATTTAAGATACTGTGACGTCATGGTGTTAGGTAATAATTAGTAAATAATTAAAAACAATTTATCTTACTTTGAATTTATTTCTGTATCCTTATACTATTTTCTTTTATTTCGAATTTATGATTTTTCTTTAATAAATATTATTAAATTATTGTAATCATTATTTACATCTTTATGGTTTCATTAATAATTTTTTTTATTCAATACTATTTCGGGTTCACCATTTTTATTTTTATTTTTTTTTTGTGCATATTGTTCTGTACTTTGTGGCATTTCAGGATGAGAATTTAACAAATTTTTTTAAGATGAAGTGGTAAGTGCATTCTCAGCATTCTACGGTGAGTTGGTCCATGCCTTGTTTCCGTTCCTTATCTTTGATTTTTTTTTCCTATTTTAATTCCCTAGTCCTATTTCCAGCGGTCTAACAAGACTCACTCAAGCTTTGGGAAACCCCACCCCAATCCACTGAGCTTAGCCGGCCTTAAGATGACCGTCCAAAGCATCTGAGTGAGTAACACAATTTTCTGTTAACAGACCGATACCCACCATCCGTGTCGGTCTCGTTACAATGGGGCCGGGGCCAGTTATAGGGTGACGGGGATATCTTTTGGAATTTCGCGCTATTTGTTTCGGGCAATAATTCATAATATGTTGGATCTTCGTCGGCATTTCAAAAAGTGTTTAGAAACTTCCAGCATTTAGCGAGCTCAAGCCTCGAGGACCTCGAGGAACTCGAGAGCAAATACAAATATATTCTCGAAAGCTGTCGGTGCTATTGATGGGTGCCATGTAAAACTAATCGTACCCACGAACTTGGATAACCAGTACATAAATCGTAAGTTGTATTATAGTTTAAACATAATGGCTATATGTGACAGCCATATGAAATTTATAAATATTGTTGCTGGATATCCAGGGTCAGTGCACGATTAACGGGTTCTACGTAACAGCAATATATATATATATATATATATATATATATATATATATATATATATATATATATAAATATATATATATATATATATATATATATATATATATATATATATATATATATATATATATATATATAATTCTGGCAATTTTCCTCCACCTGCACTTTTGGACGAATGAAAAGGTGTCATTCACAATATTTGTCTAAATGACGGTATAGATTTGGAAAAAAACAGCGATTTTTTATTAGAAAACGAAACACCACAACATAATATTCAGCACACTGATGAAGAGACTACATTAACATTCCGCAATTCGTTACTCGCCCAGATGAAAATTTTTTATACCATATGTATATCGATGTTGTTCAAGAAAACCAGCACAGCTCAAAAAATAAATTTGTTTGTTTAAAATTACCTATACGTTACTCACTTTGCCGTCCGCTAAAAAGTTAGAATAAATTTTCCACAATTTTCTGTAGCAATAATTCATTCTGTTTTTATTGGGCGGGAGAATGAGTGACATGAAATTGCAAACAAAAAATTTCATTTTTTGAGTTGGGCCGGTTTTCTTAAACACCATTTTCATATACAAGTAAAGAAATAGACAAGATGAATTAATATTTGAAGCTATTTTTTATTTAATTAATAAAATAAAGAAACTTAAAATTAAATACAAAAATCCAGTCTCCTCACTCGTATCATCGGCCGTAATATTGTCCTTCAAACGCATATATTTTAAAAATACTTTGGTTGCGTCCCGCATTATTTTTCAGGAAGATGCCACGTTTCGCGAGTAATATGCCACACTACGCGTAGAAGATGACACACTACGCGTAGAAGATGCCACACTACGCGAGGTGGATGCCACACAACTCGAAGTAGATTCTTCGTGTGTCGAAGAGATTGGGAGGGTTTATATTATGGCGAGCTAAAGCAAATTCATGCACCAAGTCGAAATAGGGCCAGGTCAAAGGACCTGGCCCTTCGTCTTCGTTCTCTATGTCAGTGGTGGGATCGAAAATCGACTATAATAAAAAAAAATGTGGTTAAAGATGGTACAAAACAGTATAAAATTGATGTACCTTGCATCTAGTTATAATATTGGCCCATTTCTTCCTTAACTTAGACCAATTCTCATCAATCCCTGCTTCCGCACCCACTAACCTAAAAAAGGAATGCATTTATAAAAGTACATGAAAGACAACAATTAAATTTATTTACTCCCAACTGCTCCTTAAATCATAAATCTGGTTTGTAAATATATAGTCCAGCTTTATCCGGGCTTTGATAAAGCTGGCAGTATCGACATATGACCTTTAAAAGTTAAATGAGATATTTACATATTATTTTCAATATTTTTATACTTACATCTAACAATACAGACGGCATCGTTTTGCACTTTATTTTTTGAATAAAGTATTGCACGATATATGTGCAGGAAACTTATTAGCCGGTGGCTATAAGGGATAAAGTAATATTTACCAGGCTTAGGTAGCAGCACAACAAGCAGGTCCTACATTAAGTTTTAGATTAGTAGTTAATTTTAAGACATGCATTTAATTAAGAAGTTTTTGATATACGTCAAATTACACATATTCATGTTTTTGAGTGAAAAGAACCTCAGATAATATTGTCAACATCTTTTTATGTTGGTATAATCTTGTTAATTTTGTTTTGATAGTTTCTCCAACATAGCACCAATCACAACTTTTACATACAATTTTATAAATCAATCCATCTCTGTTCGTTCGATATTTTATCCTTTAATATAGTGTACTCTTCTTTCCCTTTATTACCAATTTTACTAGCTAATATTAATGTACCCGAATTATGTGTAAGTGAATGCCACTTTTCCCGTTAAATTTAGTGTGTATGCTATTGATCCAAAATTTATTTCACGATTTATTGATTTTTTTATATTGTGTTTGGTTTGGTAACTAATTTATTTTTAATTTTGTCTAAATTTTATTGTGTAAAATCACTGTGCTTACGGTAAGTTACCCTTTTTATAAATGGATGAGCCACATTTCTTTTCATATTATATGGATGTGTCGAAATAAAATTTAGCAAAATGCTGAAAAACATTTCTTTTTCAAATCATTCAGTTTTTATAATTTTGTTTCGTTTGTTTAATTTTAAGTCTAGAAATCCCAGTGAGTTATTATTGTCCTCTGGTATGGAAATTAAACGAAGGAGCATCCGAAATCATAATCGAAAAAGTAATTGTTTATAAGGAAAACTTAATCCAATTAAATTACATTTAAAAATAACTAAGTTTCTTTTATTATAAAAAAAAAATGTTTTAGAAGATTCCTTTCTAGACTTGTAAACTGTACTGTTTCTTATTCCCACAGCCGTTGGTTCACCTTCGAGCTCCTCGAAATCGAATTCCTGCGCTAAAATTATTGAGTTATTTTCTTTCTGGCTGCAATGGTTAATTGTTCATCTCAATTTGGTTTATTATTCCCAAATTGAAAAGCGCACAACAAACATTTATAATTTTAATCACTTTTTGGGGTGAATAGCGCAACACTCTTTCCCCAAACAAGCAGCAGAACGTATTTTTGAAAAGACCATTACATCTTTACATGGGGTTACCGAATTGGTTTTGATTTATTATTTTATAAAAGGTCAAAAATTCTATATCCTAATTGTAAATTAAGTACTGTTTTAAAAACTTTCACGAAGCATAATGCCACTTAAATAGGTCTATAATTTGAAGCAGAGGTGTTAGACCCACCTTTAAAAACTAGAATAACCTTGGATATTTTTATGTCTTTGAGAAAGGTGTCGTTTTTTATACGGTTATTTATGAGCGAAGTAAGAATCGGTATGAAATATGTTTTGGATGAATGTATAATTTTAGGAGAATTTTGATCATGAACAGCTGCGGAGCTCAATTTTAGATTATTAATAATTGTTTCCACCTGCGTTGTGGTTGTTTCAATGACATGATAATAATTACATTTTGTAAAAAAAATGGTGTACTAGATCTTAGTTTAAAATTGAGGAATTGTTACTGATTCTACTTATACGTTAACAAAGTTTGTATTTAGAGAATTTGCTACATCATTGGGATCTGTAACCATAGTACCATTCAAGCAAATAGTAATTTTGGAATCCTTATATGAGTCAATGGGCTTTCTGAAAATTAGAGAATTAATTAAGCTCCAATCTTTTTTTGGATTACCATTATTCTTATTTAAATGATTTGAATAGAAATTGACTTTCAATGTTTTTACCATTGAGGCACATTTATTCCTAAGTCGTTTAAACTCTTTTAAAAGAAATTCATTGTTTGGATGTTTTTTATGTAATACGAATAACCTGTCGTGATATTATATTAGGTCTAGAATTTTTTGATTAAACCAAGGCTTTTCGGTTGTAGCCCTAGATTTGGCTTTTGTAGCTATCATTACCGCATTGGTTGAATTTATCAGTTGTTGAAATGAGTCTGGATATTCCTTGGTCATTGACAATGTTCTTTGGATGCCATTGTAATTTAATTTGCTTATTGGAGGCAAACATTTTTCAGTTCTGCTTACAGTAGAGAGAGATATATCTAGGAAAATCATTTGATGATCGGAATAATATACGTCGTATAAGCCAAGTGAAAATTGTTTATCAACGGAATCAGTGATAGCAAATCAGTGAATGTAGAAATTGTATTTAATCTTCTAGTACTGTAGTCTATTCCTCTGTTGTTCAATATAAAATATCCATTGCTATTTAATAATTGTTCGAGATTCACGGTGTTGTTGTCTTGTATGTCAAAATAATTTATATTTAAATCTTTACACTTTCCATAAATTTTTCTTTACCAGCTGGCTTAAATCTGATTATGATATTCGTTTCTTTTATTCTGTTTGGTAGCTGTAATTTATTTTGTATTGTGAAATGAATATCATCAGTGTTAAGTTTACAAATATTTACAAGCCTTTTCAGGAGATCATCTTTTGTAGTGTTAGTTGGAAGCCCCATAATAATGATGACGTTTGTAAGTTCTCTTTGTTTGAGATACAAATTCTCTGATTTCAAAAAATCTAATTCTTTAGTGATTTTAACAACATCAACTTCAAGGTGAATTATTTTTTCACTAAATGACACAAAATCGTTCTTTAATTGAAATACATCACATTGCATTTCATCCATTTTTTTATCTGCCACATTTGATTTAGACATCACTGCCCCAATTGTATATTCACAGGCCAAAATATACGTGTTTTCACTTGGACGCCATTTGCAAAAAAAAACTTTAACCATGCATATCCGCTTAAATGCATACCCACTCTATTTTAGGCATATCATAAAATAATAGTGAAATGCTTGCCGATAGATGAAAGTTATATAATATAAATTTTCTCAGACATGCATAAGATCCACTTTTTCAAGTTTTCGAGTAATCGATATTTCAATAGGTAAACCTAATATGAAACTTTAGCGAATCAGCATGATTAAAGTACTCATTGAAAATCAAGGTCAGATGTTGACCAATAAAAGAAAATTTTGAAATGTGAATTTTCTTTTGGTAGACATGGACTATATTAAAGTTTTAAATTATCAAACAGTGTCGATTAATAGGTTAACGCTTTGAGCCATTATTAAGCGTGTTCCATTGGCGTTAGCAAACTACTCACAAGTAATTGTATCTACTCGCAACTACTGATGCTCAAGTGATGGTGTAGTTGTTAGAAGTTGTTACGCTTATAATTAACGAAAGAGGGATTTTAGTTTAAAAAATTCTAATAGATGGCTCTATACCAATTTTGGTTGTGTGAAACGTCATTTTTTAATCCTAATCCAACCAAGGTGAGCCTTTTTGGCTTGTTTGATAAATGCATCGATTTTCAAAATAATGTTAATTTAGTTAAAAACTTGTATGTATTTTATTTTGAAACATTTCCATACAACGTACTTGACCTCTACTCATTCTCTGCAAACATTTTCGTAAATTATTTGATTAGAATTTGAATTTACTGACATAACAAAAATATGTTGCTTCGATTAGGGTTAAAAACAAAAAAAATTTGTTTATGTTTGTGATACGACGCGCAATTGTTAATTCGTAAAAATGTTTTAATTATTTTGTTGTTTAATGTTTTATTACTTATTATTATTAATTAATATTAATAGAACAACGTATTTTTTATTAAAATCTAGCAGTTTTATTTAAATTGAGGTTATGTTTTACTACTGTCACAAAAATGTGCGTTCCATTGAACATCTACTCACAAGTACTTGGCAGTAGCAAATTGTTTCCAATGGAACAAAGTGATTAAGTTTAAGGGGATTGGCTTTGTGAAAGCCCAAATAGTGTAAATCTTGTTAAATTTTGTCTGTTAGTATTTTTTTTTAATTTACCATTAAGTTCAAATATTTAATTTAAAGGAATTTCCTTGTACAATAAATTCACCCGAATGTATGCTTTTTGAACCACATACTTATGCATTTTGTTATTGTTGCTTAATCTAATTATACATGTATTTGCATTAATTTAATTATTTTCTGTTTTATTAATTTTTTATTTTAATTTTGTTATAATATAAATTCTTTAATTTAAAATAAATTATTTAAATTTTAAAAAAGTGTTTATTGACGATTGGAACATCACAGATTCCACCTAGTGGAAATTTTTTAAACTGAGCTAGCTGATAATTTGACGTTCGAAATTGTTGTAAATAATTCCAATTTTGAACAGTAAACACAATTTTTACTTACCAGATTGCTAATATGTAGTTGTAAATAACTTCAATTTTGGATTATAAAAACAATTTTTAATTACCGGATTGCAAAATTTTCTTTCGTCGCATTTATGAGAAATGTCATTTTGTCAGTGGCCCCATTTTAACTTTTTTCCTCGAGAGGCGCTTTCTCTACTTTTACAATCGTCAATATCATAAAAGCTGTTTAAGAGACATCTATGTTACTATGTTAAGCGTGTTCCGTTGGCGGTAGCAAACTACTACTAAACATACTACGTATCATAAAATAATGAAGTATAAGAAAATTCAAGCGCATACAACAATGAAATTCAATCAGCGCACGAATAATGTGTACGGCCAAAAATAAAACTAACATTAGGTGTCCACCGAGGGAAACAAAGCTTTTTATAAACGTAATGAAATTCTTTATTTGAAATGGAATATTTATTTCCTTCACTGAATCTGCTCTTTAAACAACAACAAAAAACAAGCAAAATAACTTACCTCTCTCTTGCTTTTACGAACATTTTTGTTTCCTTGTTTTTGTTTTTTTTTTGGTATACGTCTGTATATTATCTTGTACGTACATAATTGAGTCGATTGTTGTCGATTAGTTTTAGTTTAGAAAAAAAACTTATGAACGTCGGTCGTGCGATTTTTTGTATCGCGAAATAAAAAAGATGAATTATGGGTTTTCTTAATTAAAATACCCATTTTTCGTCTAATATGAATGAAAACCAATTGATTTTGTTTCGTAATAATACGGCCCAAAACCTACATAGGAATTCAAACATAATATTCTTCTTAAAATCGATTTCTCCAAAAAGTTAGCAGTTGGTTGGAGTAATAAAGCTTTATTTAAAATTGTTTGTGCAAATTAAAAATTAAGACAAAAAATCACATTTAAAGGAACAAACAGTTACTCGCGACATAATGTGTTCTTTATTAATAGTAGATCTACAAATAAAGAAAAGTGAGTTTTCCAGCGAGTGTAAAATTTCTCAAGCATGCAGTAAATCACTTTTGTTACGCGTCGAATATGCCATTTTTCATTGTATACTTGACGAAAAATACCTAAATTTAACAATTACAATCACTGAAAAACTTTCACTTTTCTTTACTTGTAGAACAATCTACTATTATTTGTGTAAATTGTCCCTTTTAAAGTGGAGAAAAAAAGAAAAACTAATTTTTTTGTTTTCTTCACATTTTTATTTATATTTCGATAATGGATGAACGGCCGTTAACGGGACAAAAACCTTTTCACGTGGTTCGACGACCTCTTTATAACAATTTTTATTTTTGAAAATCGCAGAAAATATTTCTCTCATTTAAGGTCGCCGGGCCGCGCGTTGTTTTATTATTTATAACTCGGTAAGGGTTGAACGGTCTTTAGTCGACCAATACGATTTAATTTGCATGGAACTATAAAACTATCCTAATTCATATACTACCAAACTATCCTATTCTATGTGACCTCTTACTTTGTACTCTAGGCGTATGTAGTTCTACATGTAAAGGTCGTGTCTCACAATCTTCTGCTTTTTTTGTCTTAAGTTTTAATATGCACAAATAATTTTGAAGACATATTTTAAGCAGTTTTGAATTAAGCTTCATTATTAGTTCAGCCAACTTCTCTAATTTTACACTGAAATCGATTTTAAAGCAAATATTTTTTGAATTCCTATAGATTGTGTGCAGTACATAACGTCAAAATATAAAGTGTACGCTGTTTAATGCCGGACATCCTTAAAATTGAAGAAGCATACCATCTTCACCCTTTTTCTTTATTTTAAAAGTCCTATAGGGTCAAACTAAAATACTTGAACCTAATTTCCGGCAGAGATATTTGGTACAGTGTTCGTTATGTTGTGAAAATGGACACGCGCTTTTCAGCAGTAAACTACTTGTAATTGTTTACTTTTTTTTTTAAATTTCTGAATATCTGTAAAATTATTTATTTATTTAGTTATCCTTATCACTAACTTATTTAATTGTCTATATAGTTATAACGAACTGGTTACATTATTAAAAAATTTAATAAAATTATATCATTAAAATATTTCAAATTTTTTTTTTCAAAATTTACCAATAATCTAAAAGATGCTTTGACACCAATTTCTTAAATGGGTCTCTACGAATAAATAGGGGCTCAGTATTTATTAATTTGCATCTACTTCGATATACTGGAAGTATGAAAGCAGGCAGGCTTACATCTCTAGGTAGCATTGGGAGAGTTTACATTTAAAAGCGCTTTTACACTCTATATATGCGATCTGAGTAGTTATTATAAAACAGATTCCATACGGCAATCTAACAATGAACGAACAAACGGGATGTATAAAATTTTGATCACCTAAGAATCCTGAAAATCTTTGGAAAACCTTTTGACAAACCCAAGCATAGAATTCGCTTTAGAAATGCAACCCTCAATGTACTTATGAAATGATAGATTCGAAGTAAAAGTTATACCTAAATTTTTAAACTTATCGACACTTTCAATAATGCAATCGTCAAAAAAGTAAACGTAACTAGCGGGTGAGTGTAATCGGGTGAAGCAGATTGTTTTGCATTTGTATATCTATAGCATCAAATTATGCGATGTACACTAAGCTTTGAAGTTTGTCGAATCCGATTGAAAGTCAATTGCATCTGGCGCAAGAAATAGTTGTGAAAATTTTAATGTCGTCCGCATAAATAACTCAGACAATTTACCACATCATTTACAAAAAGAATAAAAAACATGGAGCCAATTGACTACCTTGATGGGCTCCTTAAGAACTCTTTAAGTGAAATTATACCAATTTTCACTATTTGAGTTCTAAATTCCAGGTAACACCTAATCCAATCAATCGGCAAAACAGTTACCATCCAAGGAGTCAAGTTTCCGCAGCAGCAATTCATGATCGATCTTATCAAAGGCCTTTCACAAATCAGTGTAAATGACCTGTACAAAATTACCATTTCATAGTGCATATAAAATACAATTTGAAAACAAAACTAAGTTAGTTACAGTTGACCTATCAAGGAAAAATTCAAGCTATCCTGTGAAAAATCCATGAGAAATGAATATCTTAACATAAAACCACAATTTCCCTTTAACTAGTTACACACAATGCTTTGTTAAAACTGAAATAATGCAAATACCTCTATAGTTCTCGGCATCGCTTCAAGATCCAGATTTAAAAATTGGCTTAATAAGTAAGCGTTCCCATAGAAGAGAGAGGCAACTAGGGAAATATGGCCAGAAATTGCACTACCGGCTAATTTTAGAAAATGAGTGGAATACAATCGAATCCGGAACTTTCATTAATATCAAGGATTGCCCAATCGGATAAAATAGTATCTACTTCGAGACGAAACATAGAATATTTTGACTCCCTTACAGCATTATTCAAAATACATAGATTTTGAATTATATACAATGTCCAACAAATTAGTTGTCCATTAGATTTGTTTTTGTAATTAACAAAATGCGAAAAGTAACCTTTGGCTTTGATTTAGTTGATGATGCAAGCTCCAGAATATAACTGCTGTAAAGAATATATATGTACATATATACTATATTTATATATATATATATATATATATATATATATATATATATATATATATATATATATATATTCCTTAATAGAGTTTCCCATAATTTGACTCTTTTCAGCGCCCCTCCTCTCCCCCTCCACGAGTAATACTTTTTGGAAGTTAAGAAATTTAGCGATTTTAGGCTATTCTCGATAGGTAACCATTCTACTTAGGTTGCTTTATTTTAATGTTATAGGCATCATTCTCTTCGTTTTTTATTGAAGTTTCATGTGAAGTCAGTTTCAGCCTCATATTTAATATTGGCTAAATGCGACACCAAAAGGTACAATCTTATTTTTTTTATTAGAAAATGGCATGTTTTAACATATTCGCTAAATCAGTGAATTTTTACTAAAATACATAGACTCAGTTTTTTCATGTTTTCATGACCTTTACAAATTTTTGAACCACATTTAATTTTTTAACACTTTTAAAGTTGGGTACAAGCGTTTGAATGTACCCAATTTTTCGGAAATCGTAATATTCACACCTCTGTAACTTCTTTCGTTTTACTCTGAACGACACTAGCTTTTGGAAAGAAGCTCATCGTTTTATCCTCACAACACCTCATGAAATACTTATTTGGATATTGAGATCCTAACTGCGTTATAATTTTTTAAAACACCTAACAACTCGTTAAAAAAAAATCAGGAGTAGTAACGCACGTTTTAATTCTGTATTTCACAAATATCTCAGCTTCTGTTTATCATGTTAAAAAAAAGTATGTACTACTTTTTTTATTTTGAGTTTGCCTTTAAATCGAACATTTTTAACTTAATATTACAGTAAACAAATTAAAATCTCTCAGATCAATTTTGATTTTATATAGATCATAACAAAATTCAGAAGCATAAAGAAAAGCTCAATAGTAGGTTCAACACTGTTAAAAATTCACAATTGTGATCCCCTTGATGAAAAAAGGTGCAAATTAACTTGTATCTACTACTAAACTTACCCCTACTTATAATTTTAAAAATGTTAGATTTAAAGGCAAACTCATAATAAATAAAGTGGTACATATTTTTTTTTTAATATGATAAACAGAAACTGAGATATTTGTGAAATACTGAATTAAAACGTACGTTACTACTCCTGATTTTTTTTAACGAGCTATTAGGTGTTTTAAAAAAATTATAACGTAGTGGGGCGAGAAAACGGAGGGAATGAGGCCTATACCTTTAAAAACAAAGCAACCTAAGTAGAATGGTTACCTATCTATTAGCCTAAAATCAATCAATTTCTTAACTTCAAAAAATCATAGCTTGAGAAGTGTGGGCCAGGAAGGGGTCAAATTTTTGGAAAATCCATTTTTCATCGACTAATTTTCTGGAAAAAAGTTATAGATAAATCGGTGAATGCAGTAAAATACATGCGCCCGGTTTTTTTAAAAAGTAATGGATAAGTCCATATATACTTCTTACGCAATTAGGATGTAATTTATATTTTTTGTGAGCCTTGCCCCTTCTATTTTTAGATTTATCAAGTCATTATTATGCCACGTTTCCTTTTTTGTACTTGAAGCTGTTATCCTAGGAATAAATCTCTCCATACCTAAATTAATGTTTCAATTGAAAATCCGGAAATGCATTTAAGGAAATGTAATCATGACAAAATTTAAAATTCATGAGTTCACATTTTCTTCAACCAACTCGCAGCATTTAAAAATATAAAAATACATATTGTATATTAACGAAATTCGTAATTTCGTATGAGTTGAGTTAGAAAAATCTGTATGGCTAAAAAGTTCATGCCGAGACCGTGCGAGGTCTTCTACGAGGTGCAAATTTCCATGGCAGAAACGCGACATAAAAACAACTTATTCATAACAATAATATAAAAAAACACGGATAAGGTGTACTACTTCAGCATTATAATTACTATATTCTCAGATGAGAGTAACTTTAATATTTTTGGCTTCGAATCCCAAATGGAATGATGAAATAATATTCAATCAATTCAACGGTGCCGTACGTAACTTGATTTACATAACAACAGAAAACGCATTTTGGAAAATCGATGTAAAAGTTTTGAAAATATTATATTCTACACCAAAATTGAAAACTATTCTTCTTATGCGTTTCTTAATCTAGTTTTATGTAATTATTTTTGTTAATTTTAATGATAAAGTTTATTATTAGTTTTTATATATATATATATATATATATATATATATATATATATATATATATATATATATATATATATATATAAATATATATATATATATATATATATATATATATATATATATATATATATATATATATATATATATATATATATATATATATATATATATATATATATATATATATATATATATATATATATATATATATATATATATATATATATATATATATATATATATATATATATATATATATATATATATATATATATATATATATATATATATATATATATATATATATATATATATATATATATATATATATATATATATATATATATATATATATATATATATATATATATATATATATATATATATATATATATATATATATATATATATATATATATATATATATATATATATATATATATATATATATATATATATATATATATATATATATATATATATATATATATATATATATATATATATATATATATATATATATATATATATATATATATATATATATATATATATATATATATATATATATATATATATATATATATATATATATATATATATATATATATATATATATATATATATATATATATATATATATATATAAAATCACCATTTTTTTGATGCACATCAAAACAGAAAAATGGACATTTTTTCTTCAATTTGCACTAATACCATTAAGGAAGAGAAACGTCAATTTTTGTAGAAACGTCAATTTCTCAGGAAACTTTGATGAAACGTCGATTTTTGATTATAATAAAAACAGTAGTGAACATATTGACTATAAAACAAATTGAAATTTTATTTAGGTGAATTTATTATTCTCAGAAATAATTTCCTTAATATAATAAACATTTAATAGAAAAATAAATCAAGAATGATGTCTGCCATGACATTTCTATACGTCAAATAGTACTGGTTTATTATCACCAATACAAACATAAAAATCGTCAATTTTGGTTGAAACGTCAATTTGTTCTTTTTGGATCGAAAAATTCCCGTAAATTTGAAATGGCAAAAAGAAATCGACATTAGTATGTACCAGAAAACAATATTTAAAGAGTGGCGTTAGGTTCGCACCGGCTTAACATTTTATTTCGGTATAATCTTTCTTATACTTTTGTGTTTTGTGTACGTATCTACTCGCAACTACTCATGAGGGATTTTAGTTTTTAAAAATTCTAATAGATGGCTCTATACCAATTTTGGTTGTGGTTAATGTCATTTTTTTAAAAATTCTAGTAGATGGCTCTATACCAATTTTGGTTGTGGTTAATGTTAATCCAGCCTGTAACAATAATACAATTTAGGGCTTTTTCCCATTTTAAAATCTTTGAAAAGTGACGCGCATACAAATTTTTCCAGCCATTTCAATTAAATTTATGGCTTTATTAAAAACCAACAAACAAAATTAATGACACCTTTCTATGTTAAAAAATATATTTCATTTAAAAATGAGCTTACTACAACGTTTTACCTGAAGCAAGGTTAAAGTACCTAAAATATCATTCAATTCAAAATAAATAATACAGGAAACACCCTTACTGTTTTTTATAGGTACCCTGTTACTATTTGGAATGTAAATTTGAGACATACATATTTTTATTTTGTTATTTCGGCGATTATTAAATAGTACTACCACACAGGATTCATAGATGTTTTTGTTCAAGATATTCAGAAAAGTTTTGTTATTCTTTTTTATAAAATTTGGGCGTTTATCATTCAAAACTTTGAAGCAGAAAAACAGTCTTTTTACTATAGATTGTTATGAAAATCAGTGAAAAGTTATACCACTAAAAAAGCTTCTAAAACATACGTCATTATGATTATGCCTCTATGCTCTAGAAGGCGCTGGTTAAACCGCTATTTTTTCTACGATACAATAGTCCTGTAATATTCAAAAATTAATAGCAACATAAAAAACTGACGAGCTTGATTCCGAGACACGACCTATTAACGTAGGACTACGTACAATTGAAAAAACTTTATTTGGACTGTTTAAGAGAAACCAAAATTTAAAAATTACAAATTTAAAAAAAAACGTTAATTGTCTAACGCTGCCATCTTTATGCATTAGGATATATCAGCCTAAATGTTGTTTACCCGTTGTACATATTTTTTATTATTTTTTATTTTTATTATAAATCCCCTAAATTCGGTAAATACATTTACCTTTTTTAATGAAGGGTAAACGAAATAAAAAAGGTACTGGTTTCACGTTTAGATACTTTATTCTTTATTGTTATAAGGATTGAACGAGTATAATATAGAAAAAAAATCCGTAATTTAGTAAATGATTGACCTGAAAGTTCCACCGCAGCCACAATACTAAATTTTATATTTCTCAATTCGGTATACCACAATGAATTTCTGTTTTAAATAAAAAATAAAAAATTGGGTCTATCCGGCTTCTCGGATAACACTTTTTCCACAAAGCGTCGGCTAAAGGCCACCAAACCAACCACTTATATTTTACAAACATTTTCTGTTATTTTGGGGATCTGTTATTTTCGGGAATATAAAATAATAAAACACAAATAATACAATGTCAGAATTAACGTTAATTATCTTTTGTCACCGAACCCCACCTCCTCTTTCTCAGGGCCTTTCTCCAAAACTTGCTCCATCCTAATAACATGATATTATGTTAAAGGCCTCCCATAATAATTGGCTATTAAGGTTTATATACGGCCTTATTCCAAGAGATTTTATTGCTAAAAAATAATACCTTTAAACGCAATTTTAATAAAGCAATTCACAAATAATGTGTCGATCAAAATATTGTTGAAATTTCAATCATTAAAATGTCAATAAAACGTCAGAGAAATGACAACGCCACAAAAATGGGAATGTCTTGTTATTAATAAAAGCTTACTAGATATAATTTATTTTGAAGTATTGACGATTCAAATGACGTATAAAATCAAATTAGTTTCCTGTCACTTGGAAACTTTGAAGTACCATAACTCAGATAAATGGAAAAAAGGGTAGAAAAAATTATGAGTACATAACATAAAACAATTAAATTATTAAATGTTTTTGGCCATTTGAACATATGTACGTACCAATAATTAAAATTTGTATTTCTTTACGTTATGTACTCAAATTTTTGCCATCCATTTTCGTTGGGCTTGAAATTATTGGTATCCACACCACGTACCTATTCAAATATTATGTCCATATTCAGCGTTAAATATAAATGTACAAATATATTAAATAAAAATTCATAAAAAACTTAATATCATATTCAAATGAAGTCGTATTAGATTTGAAAATAAAAAAATTGTTTTTTAGGTGTAAAATGTTTTTTAAAATTCGGTTATTAAACGCCCAGTTAATAGAATATATAAATTTGAAAAAAAGGAAATTAAATAAAAGTATAAATTAAAATTTATTCTCTGGCTTATTTCATTTATTTATTGTCTTATGGTTTTCGCTACAAATAAATCAAAACCAGTCACTGTTTAGTGTTCCATATGTGTTCTTATCAGAAGTACAATTGATAGTTTTGTTGCAATAGGAATTATTCAAATTTAGTATATTTAAAATCGAACACTCCCAAATTTTTGAATTAAATAATTAAAATCTAAACGTTCTCTGCATTTAACAAAAAAAAATTGTACTCATAAATTGCAAAGCATTTATTTTCTGTATGTCTTAAATGGAGGTGTGGCCAACACACGACTTTCTTTTACGAACAGAGAATCTTGAGAAATTTAATTTTTTTTTTATAATTTTTAAATTTTTTTTTTTAATTTTTAAATTTTGTTTTTTAATTTTTAATTTTTAATTTTTATTTGTTTTTAATTTTTGGAAACATTTTGTATTAAGTAGTTTTTTGTAAACCTTATACTTTTTAAGATATTTGCAAAATAAATTTTCTGGGCCAGGGGAGTGGCCACTTCCGGTTAGCCGATTTGGAGTAAAATTCACTGGAACCTCCCAATTTATCAAAAAAGCTTAAATCTGAAGTTTCAGTTCGATTGGTTAAACCATCTGGGCTGTAGAGAGGACACAGACAGACTGACAGACTAACAGACTGACAGACTGACAGACTGACAGACTGACAGACTGACAGACTGACAGACTGACAGACTGACAGACTGACAGACTGACAGACTGACAGACTGACAGACTGACAGACTGACAGACTGACAGACTGACAGACTGACAGACTGACAGACTGACAGACTGACAGACTGACAGACTGACAGACTGACAGACTGACAGACTGACAGACTGACAGACTGACAGACTGACAGACTGACAGACTGACAGACTGACAGACTGACAGACTGACAGACTGACAGACTGACAGACTGACAGACTGACAGACTGACAGACTGACAGACTGACAGACTGACAGACTGACAGACTGACAGACAGACAGACACCATTTCGAAACCCACTTTTTCGGACTCAGGGGACCTCAAAACAAATAAATCTCTAAAAATCTCAAGGTCCAAAATTTTCATGATTACTATACTATATTTTACTAGAGTAAAAGAAAGTTAAACTACATATTTCGGCTGGAGTTCGTATGTTTTATATAAAAATAAAGCGAATTTATGATACTAACATGGTGTACATTGCGTTATGAACTATTTCTTGTGCCAAGCTGGGAATATACATATGATTATGATACTTATTAAATGTGACATTCTAAATTGAATTTTAGATGAAGTTCTGGAATACGGCCAAGTGTGATGAAACTTGCCTATTTCTCAACAGATTATGATGAAATTTGATATGTGCATTGGAAATGGGATTTTAAAATGATATTTGGATGAAGTTCTGGAATATGGTCAATTAGGAAGGAACTTGGATATTTCTTGAACGATTTTGATGAAATTCGACAACTGCGGTAGAAATGAGATTCTAAAATGAATTTTAGATTAAGTTCTGAGATTTGATCAAGTACGATGGAAACGGGGTTTTATAATGATTTTTAGAAGAAGGTCTTAAAGTGCATCAACAAATTATTTTATAATCTTATATGCTGAATTTCATCATAGTTGGTTAAGATGTGCCTAAATTCCTTTCTAATTGGGTTTATCGACTCCCTTTCGTATTAGCCTCATTCCAGAATTTCTTCCAAAAGATATTTTAGAATCCCATTTCCATCGTACATGCTGAATTTCATCATAATCGGTTTTTAACTTTTTGCCAGCCCTGCATATAATATATGATGCACAAACCGTTTAACCGAGACGCCCTACAGTATATGTTATATGTATATTAAACGAGATTATGTATCACGTATAATGTGACTCTCAGGACAGGCAAAGGGTTAAATTACCATGTTCCTTCCTAATTAGGCTTATTCCAGAACTTCTTCCCAAAACCTTCTTAGAATCGCGTTTCCGAATTGGCTATTTTCCAGATTTTCTTCCAAAAATCATTTCCAACGTAAATGTCGAATTCCATCACAGTTGGTTTAGAAATCGCCAAGTTCCTTTCTAATTAGCTATATTCCAGAACTTATCTAAAAATCATTTGAAGATCCCATTTCCGTAGTACAAATCGAATTTCGTCACAATCGGTTAAGAAATAGCAAAGTTCCATCCTACTTTGCCATATTCCAGAACTTCATCTAAAAATCATTTTAAAAATCATTTGAAGATCCCATTTCCGTCGTACAAGCAGAATTTCATCATAATCGGTTGAGAAATAACCGAGTTCCTTCCTAATTGAATCCCATTTCTATCGCACTTGTCGAATTTCATCAACATCTTTCAAGAAATATCCAAGTTCCATCCTACTTGGCCATATTCCAGAACTTCATCTAAAAATTATTTGAAGGTCCCATTTCCATCATAAAAGTCAAATTTCGTCAAAATCGTTCAAGAAATATCCAAGTTCTATTCTACTTGCCATATTCCAGAACTTCATCTAAAAATCATTTGAAGGTCCCATTTCCATCATACAAGTCGAATTTCGTCAAAATCGTTAAAGAAATATCCAAGTTCCATTCTACTTGGCCATATTCCAGAACTTTTTCTAAATATCATTTTAGAATCCCATTTCTATCGCACTTGTCGAATTTCATCAAAATCGTTCAAGAAATATCCAAGTTCCATTGTAATTGGCCATATTCCAGAACTTCATCTAAAAATCATTTGAAGGTCCCATTTCCATAATACAAATCGAATTTCGGCTAAATCGGTTAAGAAATAGCCAAGTTCCATCCTACTTGGCCATATTCCAGAACTTCATCTAAAAATCATTTGAAGATCCCATTTCCGTCGTACAAGTAGAATTTCATCATAATTGGTTGAGAAATAGACAAGTTCCATACTACTTGGCCATATTCCAGAATCTTATCTAAAAGTCATTTTAGAATCCCACATTTAGTCAGTACCGTATTCAAATGGATATTACTGGTTGGCCACAATAAATAACCCAATGAAAATCCATTGTTAGTTTGTTAGGTAACAAAAAAACAAATAAACATATCCCTTTATTCACCGATCATGATTCAATTAATACCAGTTTTGCTCTTAATATTTAAACAAATGATAATTTTTCTTTTTTTTGGGACGACACACAACTCTAGTATTAAAAGAGACGTATAAATTACAACAACAAGTAAAAAAAAACTCAAAAATGTTTCATTTGCTTTTTCTCTATTTATTTATAAACAAGTTGCGGAATTGTATGACGTCACGAACACGTGACTCGAAAGATCCAGCTAACCTTGTTTGAACCATGCTCACCGGTGTTCCAGCGCATAATAACTACATTAAAATACGAAAATTTTTCTGAATGGATATTTTTTACCTCGCTCAAAACAATCTCGCATTAGTTGGAGAGTAAATTTAATCAAAGAAAGAATTATGTTTTTGTGGTTTTAAGTATATTGCGTAGGGGCTCACTGTATTGTTCGAAATAATTTCTACACCCAATTAGGTATTTTCTACACCCAAATAATTTGAATTTTTATTTATTCGATACGAGACGTCTCTATGAAATCTACTATAGATTTTGGTGAAACCTAAACATAAACAAATAAATTTACGGTACATTCTTTTTCCAACCTTCGAGAAGGACAGTTGTGAAATTTAATTGTGATAAAAGTGATTATTAAACATTTTATTTAATTAATTCAATTGATATAAATAAGTTATATTTATATAAGAGCTTTGAAAATCAAATCGGAATAAGTACAGTGATCGTTTATTTTATTGTTATAAATATTGCAATCAAAGTATAGTAAATAATACGGTTAAAGCACAAGGGGTGAGCAGAGATTCCTGCTCGCTTCAAACAAGCTATACGGGTACATCAGGCACAGATATAAAAAACCTAAAATAACGAATGTAGAGGATATTAACCTAAAAGAAAAAACAAATCCACGTGTAAATTTAACAAATAATAGTGACGCCATTTCAAAAAAAAAGAAATGTGACACATAATATTACAAGCAGTGATATTTAAAGAGTAATACGAAAATATTATTAGTAGCTAAAATGACGAAATTACCAGAAAATAAAAACGATACTTCAGGTAACGGTTCTGATATAACGGTAAATAAATATGATAATCAAGATAAGGGTCCTTTAGAGTGATTATTCACAAGGAAATTTTAAATATGCTAGCATTGGGTAGAGCTTTTAAACTCCGTAATATAGATAAAATTAATTCAGTGGAGCAAATTAGCAAAAATAAGGCTAGGGTCACTTTCAACATTTTTAGGGAAGCTAACTCTTGTATAACATCAAAAACTTTGCTAGGATTAGATGGGTATAAAGCGTTTATCCCGAATAATTATAATACTACAACAGAGGTAATCAGAAATGTACCAACAGAAATGTCGATTCAGGAAATTGAAGAGAACATCAAATCGAGCGCTAGGATTTTGAAAATAGAAAGGACGACGAAACATGGAATTAGTTAAATTGACTTTTAGAGCCAATAATATTTCTAATAATATCGTAGTGTACGAAAATATTTTAATAAAAGTTCAAATCCATTCCATTTAAATTCTGTCTGAATTATGGACATACGTCGAAGAGATGCAAGAGTAGGGAGAATACTAGATGTACAGTTTGTGCTAACATTAAAGATGAAAATCACATATGTGATCTTAAACACAGATGTAAATTCTGTGGCGAAAACCATATCACGAATCACAAATCCTGCAGTGAAAAGCTTAGACAAAGAAAAATATCAGAACACATGACAATTAACAAAATGTCATATAGGGAAACGAAGGAGTTATTATTCGGACCTAGACAACAAGTACCAATTTTAATGATTTCGTAACAAATAAGGAATTAGATAACACAAAACTACATACTAAATTAAAAAATGACAAATTAAAATCGAATAGACAACTACAAATTGTACATAACTTAATTAATGAACTTAAAGATCAACTTAAATCTAGAGAAGGAGTTTTAAAAAATATTTAATTTTAATTGAGTTTGGAAAAATTCTTCCTAATTCCTCTGAAAAAGGGGATATATAAATCAAAGTATGAAAACAATAAACATAATTCAATTAAATATTAGAAGTCTAAAAAGCAAAAGATTACTTACAGTATTTAACTAATGTACATATAGCAATTATCTCGGAAACTTGAATCGATCTGATGGATATGGAGGCATAAGATTTCTCATTCATAAAAAATATCATTTAGTTTAATTAATCAAAATACAAGTTATAATAGATTGCAATCGTTTAAATTTAATATTAGTAAAGATATACAACAACAACAATAGAAGACCGGAGGAAGTCATAAGATAACTCAAGGATTTACTAGAGGAGAATAATATGGATGGCACCATAATCGCTGGAGATATTAATGCACACAACGGACTGTATGCTAATAATTACAGAGAAGATTATTTTAAAATAGCAATATCAGATAATATTGGAAGTGATCCCTTCCCTATAAAAATTAAAAATATAAGACGACGCAAAAATTGACCAAACAAATTACAAATTGTAAAAGGATTTTTGCGGATTTAAACGATTTAATAAATAAAGACACTAACAATATCGAAGAGGTACTAATAAGTAAAACAATTAATAAATACACGCGTCTATAACTATTAACATTAAATATAGTCCAAAACAATGGTGGAATGAGCTGCTGTAGGGGTTTTTGCGATATAAAAAACGAGAAACCAAAAATGTACAATATAATAGAAAATAGTATATTATTCAACGAGCATATAATGATAGCTGTTATTCACGAAGATCAAGTTTACCGACACGAGCCGATAGGCGAGTGTCGTAAATCATCTGAGTGAATAACAGCCATTATATGCGAGTAGGATACGATACTTTGTCCACGACCGATAAACAATTTATTACCAAATCCTTTAAATAAGCCTAAAATTATTTCCGTCGACATTTTGACGTCTCAGTTTAATAATAATGAAAATGGCAAGAAACTACTAGATAAAATTTCAAAAATTAAATTTTTATTTGATAGTAGTGAATAATGGAAGAAGGGACTACTAGATAAACTAGCAGTGAATAATGGATATCATTATAATTGAAGAAACAAACGTATAATGAGTATATTATACGTTAGTAGTGGACAATAAACTTTGTCCACGACTAACGTGTAATATACCAGAACAATCTTGATATGAATAGAGCCGACATGTAAAAAATGAATTTAAAATAAAGGACATAGAAACACTAAAAAATAATTTGTTTTTATAGAGTTTGTATGAAAAAATGCGATTTCGATTGACGAAAAAATATGAATTAAAAATTAAACCTAGATAAATAATTTTTTCTGAAATCACTAATAAACAACTCAATGACTAACTCATTTAAAGCACAGATTCTCAAGCTTCCCCATTTTCCAGATATAATCAAAAGAAAATAAGGGAATTAAATTAAAAAACGTTCTACAACAACAACAATATGTATTAAAAAGAGAATATTCTATTTAATGACGTCATCACTTATTCACAACTAAAATCAATGGTAAAAAAAAACAATACGTTGAACAGCCAAAATTAAAATAAATCAAAGAGAGTCAAAGAGAAAAAATTATAATAATATGCATTGAGCGCGAAGAAATCAAAAAAATCAAATCAACCCAGATTGTTATGCATCACAAATATACGACATAGCCAACAAACATTAACTGTAATATAAATGCCTTATTTATTTCTCAAGTATTAAAAATATTATTGTATTTAAATTAAGACACAGCTGAAAATAAATACAACATGATTAATATTTGGCATCGATTTTTATTCCCAAAAATTAATGACCCATTCAAAATAAGTTTTTGTTTAGAATATTTGAATTGTCATAACATTTGAGAGCGGTGTATAAAATAAAATAGCTCTTACTTATTATTCCCATTCCTAGATGTCACTTAACACACAAATAAAAACAACAGGGATTCGGGCTGAGTAAACGATTTGAAAGAAAACTTTTTACGTAAAATTACCATAATTTCTTTCATAGCAATGGTTTAATTTTAGTAAATTTATAAAAAATAATTATTACTATAAAGAAAAGCCACAAAAATATGTTTAACCAAATCAAAAATCAGACCGATTTTAGAATCCGACCGGTTCGATCACCTATTTGATTCTTTTTATAAGTTTTTCATTGTATGCGACATCTATGGTTTAAACAATAGTCGTTAATAAAGCATTGCCACATGATATGAATCTGTATTCGGGTAGATTTTTGTCATGTGGCAATGCTTTTAGAAGGAGACTAAAAAGTAGATGGTTATAATTGATAATAAATTTAATGTTATGACGAATTTTACAACAACAACATTCCAAAAAAGTTTAGCAATAGTTTATATTCCAAGTGGATTTTCACTAAGAAATAAACATTTTCATGATTCGATTTTTCAATCAAATAAAATTACATGTTTTATGAACATTTTCGTATAAAAATAATGTAAAAGCTCATAATTCTTATAGACTAAAAATGTAAATGAAAACAATCGTTTTCCCATATAGTTTCATAGTAAAGAAAAAAATTTATGTACTTTATTTTAAGCTTAGTAAAAAATACAGTCAATGTGGAGGCTCTTATTTATAGAGTAGGCTCTGAATATACTCATTATACGTTTGTTTCTTCACTTATAATGATATCCATTATTCACTGCTAATTTATCTAGTAGTCCCTTCTTCCATTATTCACTACTATCAAATAAAAATTTCATTTTTGAAATTTTATCTAGTAGTCTGGAAATTATTTTAGGCTTATTTAAAGGATTTGGTAATACATTTTTTATCGGTCGTGGCCAAGTATCATATTCTACTCGCATATAATGGCTGTTATTCACTCAGATGATTTACGACACTCGCCTATCGGCTCGTGTCGGTAAACTTGATCTTCGTGAATAACAGCTATCATTATATGCTCGTTAAATAATATACTATTATATACAGCGTTACAATTAGGGAAAGCTATTCAATTGTTAAAACTAAACATAAGAAGGGGAAAAGAAAGTTGGTATGAATTTCTCACCAACATAAACCATAACTAAAATAATAGAGAAATTTGGAATAACATTAATAAAATAAAAAATAAAAAACAGTCACATTTTAAGATTTTGAAAAACACACAAACAGCAAAGGTTTATGTAGACTAAAGGGAAGTCCCAATAGTACCTTACCAGATGGTTAATCAGATAATCAACCTAAAAGAATTCAGTTTTTTGGAAATCTGAGATCATCAATAAAGCGAAAAAGTCAGCTCCTGGGCAGGATAAAATTAGTTACAAAATTTGAAAATCTTAGTAGCCAATAATAAACAATTTTTACATCTATTAACTGATCATTTTAATAAAATCTGGTTAGGCCAAATATACCCCTCTCCTTGGAAAACGGCAATAACAATAACATTAAAGAAAGTTGGACCATAGAGACACCATGAATTATAGACCAATATGTCTACTACCTACTATGTCGAAAATATTTATTAAATTAATACTTAGCAGAATCAATGACCACATAGATAAACATAATATTTTATTTAGAACAAAGATTTGAAAAGTCCATTTTTATTCGTGCGTGGCTGTTATTACATAAATACTTATGATAAAATAAACACAAGTTTAATTTAATATATATTTTATTTTAGCTTCACTTTATTAATAAATTTTAAAAAACACAATCACAAAAGTTTTAATTTCAAAAAATGATAAAAACTTTTTTACATGTTAAAAATTTATTTTTAAAAAAGGAAGGTTAATTACTTTCAATGTAACAATATTAAATATTAATAATTTGGAAGACTAGTTTCGAAATGCTCTTCCATCATCAGGTCCAATAATTTAACTACAAATTTTAAAATGAGATTGCGCGCGCTATTTATATGTATAAAATAATGTTATATAATGTATTGGTTTTTGTGTTGAGTTTGTCATTGAGGATGTGTGGATTATGTTGATGTATATATGTATATTTCAATCTCCTCTAGTCGATCTATCATGCTTCCTTTCTTCAATGCGTGAATTGTTTTTAAGTTTGTGTCTATATTTGTGTATGTGTGTTTTTGTGTGAAAAGGTGTTGAGCGTAATTGGATTTAAACTGTATGTTTTTGTGTAACTGATTTACTTCATTGATGTGTTCGTTAAATCGTTGAATGAATGAACGGCCAGTTTGCCCAATAAAAAACAACGGGCAATTATTGCACGTCAGTTTGTAGATTCAACTTTGTTTGTAATATTTGTTTTAATGACAACTTGTTTGTAATTTTTGTGATGCTTTGTAGGCGATGTTGTAATTGAATTTTCTAAATGTTTTTATTAGAATGTGATTTGTCCATTTATTATATTCCATTGTGATGTAATTTTTGTTGTCGATATCAGCTGTGTACATGGTGGTTAATAGTTGTTGTATTTTGTTTTTAATTTTTGATTTCATATGATGAATTATGCGGGAACTATAGCCATTTTATTTTGCAATGTGTAATATTGTGTGCATCTCTACTATATATATAGTCGTCTTCACTCATGAGGATGTTGTTGAGCCTATTGAGTACATGGTTATATGCTGCTAATTTTTGTTGTGATGGATGGTTAGAGGTGTTGTGAATAGTTCGATCTGTTTGGGTTGGTTTTCGGAACATTGTGAAATTATATTTGAGATTAATGTTTTAAATTGTTAAATCAAGAAAATGGGAGTGCTTTATCGGATTCTATTTCTAACGTGAATTTTATGTTATGGTGTAAATTAATGATGTATTTATGCAGGTTGTCAAGTTGTCTTTTTATGCCCAAGAATAGGATGTCATCGACATGTCGATGCCAATATAAGATGTTGTTTTTATATTTATTCGAGTCATTAATGATGTAAGTTCTTTCCAGATAATTTAAATATAAATTAGCCAAGGTGCCGGATAATAGGCTGCTCATTGGTAGTCCCTCTTTCTTCTCAAATTTATTGCCTGTGTTGTTTGTGTGCTATCGACTTGGTTTTCTGTCAATAGATTTTTTGTTATTTGTATGGTTTCGGCTACAGGTATATTCGTGTACATGTTTGTGATATCGAAATAATAAATGGACAAATCACATTCTAATAAAAACATTTATAAAATTCAATTACAACATCGCCTACAAAACATCACAAAAATTACCAACAAGTTATCATTAAAACAAAATCCAAAATATGACAGTTGAATTGGCCGATGTTTTATATTGGGCAAACTGGCCGTTCATTCATTCAACGATTTAACGAACACATCAATGAAGTAAAGCAGTTACACAAAAACATACAGTTTAAATCAAATTACGCCCAACACCTTGTCACACAAAAACACACATACACAAATATAGACACAAACTTAAAACAATTCACGCATTGAAGAAAGGCAGCATGATGTATCGACTAGAGGAGATTGAAGTATATAAACATAGACATAATCCACACATCCTCAATGACAAACTCAACACAAAAACCAATGAATTTTATGACATGATTTTATACAGTTAAAAATAAACAAATCTATTTAAGACGAACGCATATAAATAGCGCAATCTCATTTTAAAATTTGTAGTTAAATTATTGGAACTGATGAGAGCATTTCGAAACTAGTCTTCCAAATTATTAAAATTATATATTGTTACATTGAAAGTAATTTAACTTCCTTTTTTAAAAATAAATTTTTAACATGTAAAAAAATTTTTATCATTTTTAGAAATTATAATTTTTGTGATTGTGTTTTTTAAAATTTATTAATAAAGTGAAGCTAAAATAAAATATATATTAAATTAAACCATTTGTGTTTATTTTATCATAAATAATATTTTAAATGATAATAACTTCCGATTCAGGAAAAATATGCGTATTCCAGATTATAAGATACAGATGACTAACTACATAAAGAGACTTTATTCTAATAACCAAAAAAACCAATCCTAATTAATACTGACATAATAAAAGTCTTCGATAATGTAACTAAAAACACATTAATTAAACAAATGGAAAAATTGCTATTCCCGGAGTATATAATTAACTGGATTTATCACTTTCTAACAAATAGAAAAATTAAAATACAAAATTCAGAATTAGTGCTAAATCAAACAAAGAATCTCGGAAGGGTAGTTGATGAGTCTTACCCTTTTCAATATATATACTACATCACTACCCAAACTCAGCAACATCTACTGTAAAATATTTTAATTTGCAGATGACATTTGTATTATAATTAACGGGAAAACACATAATGAGTTAGAAAATATTCCAAACAGATCTTTGAGAAAATTCAATCAAAACTTATAAAATCTAAATTTAACAGTAAATACATCCAAATCACATTATTTAAGAATGTTCACTAACAGAAACAATAAGTATAAAATGAAGGTAAATATGAATCATCAATTATTTTAATTTGTCAGAGCCAACTTTGATGTATTTTCAAAATGAAAGTTCGAAAAATATATTTTAGAAATAATTTAATTTTAATATTTCTGCTATTAATATTTACTTAATACCAATGTGGCCTTGTTATATACTGTTCTTAAAGATATTTAGAAAACTTTTATATAATCATTTTATGACATTTTTGCTATTTTCATTGAAAAACTTGAAGCTAAAAAAACACCATTTTCACTTGGATTCCTATGGAAATCAGTGAAAAGTTATACCACTAAAAAAGCTTCTAAAAAATATGTTATTAAGATTATGGCTCTATACTCTAGAAGGCTCTGATATTATACGTTAGTCGTGGACAAATTAAACTTTCGGTTACTTAAAATCAATTTAAAAAATGGGGAATGGTATTTAAGACTTGAAAGGTCATATTAATTAAAATAACTAACATTAAATTTAAGGGTATTATTTAAGAATTTATAAAAACGGTGATGGGTAATATTTAAGCGATAGTGTAAATATTGTTATATAATAACTTAATGCGGAATAGCAAATGAAGAAAAATTGTATTATATTATAAAGATAAAGAAAAACAGGAGTCCATAGCTGCAACCCACCCCTGGAGGAGAAGTCTGAAGCGATTATTGAAGAGACTAGTAAAAATATGTTTTTAGGGTGGAAAACAAATGGCCACAAAAAATTGCAAAACCAAACAAACAAACAAATATACGGTAAGTAGGAATTGATTTTATACAATACAAATTGGATTAAACGTATTAATTTTATAATATTTTCAGATTATACAAAGAAATAATCAAACCAAAATCTGACGAGCTACAATTGTTATCAGATAAGTATACAATGTTGAATTTTATTTAAGATGATTCTTTGTGTTCCCTTTTCTTTTATTTTTTAGGGATCACTCAATTTGGATTGATTAGCATCATTAGTACTGTGTCGCGTTTTGAAGTATCGCGTTTTGAAATAGTTCGTTTTGTAAAATCGCGTTTTAAAATATCGCGTTTCAAATGGGATCCATTGTATATAATATGTCGCAGCCAAATTAATATAAAGGTTATAAAAACTTCAGAACTTTGAACGACTTCCGATTATCAGTATAGTCACACCAATTAATCACTTGTTTGTCCCTTCAGAATCAGGATAACTGTTGTCTAAAACATTTTATTCATCGTGTAGCCTTTTAAATTATCTTTAGTATATTTTTCAAATGAACATACCTAATGCGATATACTACTAGGATGAAATTTGTCAAGATTATAAAATGATTTACAATTAGATGTACCCTCCCGGCGCAAAAATGTATACATCAAAAGTATTTCGTTTACGAACAGTTTACGAAAGGTTCTTATTACAACACACTACTACATTTACATTCTCTATACACAGTGCTGTCAATTATATCTTGCGGCTTTGTTTTATTTTCAATTTTTTTTGTATAAATTAAATTAAAGTTGTTGTATTGTGAAAATATAAAAACTTCTGATAATTATTGTTAGTTTTTCGTGGCATTCAAGAGCAGCACTATATCCATAATATCGTATAAAAATCATTATAATGAATATTTTAAAAGGTATTTAAGTAATACTCGAAGTACTTCATCTATGATTGAAACATTTTATTTCATTTCAGAAAAAGATTAATTAACAAATTTGGCACGTTGTGTCTTGTGTTGCGGTGCGTAAAAATACAAATAAAAGATAAGATTGATTTAAAAAAATTGTTTTATTCTAATTAAATGGGGCAATTCGCACCAAACCGTTCGTCAATGTTACGCTTAAGCAGTTCGTAAACATTACGTTTAGGCGTACACGTTATGAACACTTTTATACATACTAATACATACACAAGTCTTCGCAAATTTGTTTCACTTCTCATGTGACAAAAGTACACATTACGTACTATATTCTTACTGTTTTAGTGTAACGTTTACGAACACATTAGTATAGCAAAGTCTTCGTAAACCGTACGTTTATGATACACCTGGTCTGGAGGGTAGTACTCTATTACGAAAGAACAAACAAAGCAAAGAAAATAAAACGAAAAAAAAAAGAAATGTATAATAGACAATAGCACTTATATAACGTTTAGAAAAATGTGAAAATATGTAACCAGGCACTGTTACAAATAGTTACTCAGCCATTTTCCTTGTTTGGAAAAGAATTGAATTTTCTATAAGTTATGCACAAATAATGTGAAATATATCAAAAAAATTATTAAAAACTAATACATATATAGGAATACAATTTTTTATATTTAGTTTATAGTGAAACAATAAATTCGATTTCTTCTATAACTTAACGAAAAGAAAAACAGTGTTACTTTACTGTACACGTGTTGGCTAAATGTGAAACATCCTGAAACCAGAATCCGTAACATTATAATGTTAGTAATGAAATTATAATGTGAATAGTATGGTGCTGTGAAAATTGTGCTGTACTTTGATAATTCCTACGGTTTACGAAAAATTCTTAAAGATTCCCTGGTCTATAACATAGAGAAAATTAGAATAAGAGGACGCACGGGGAACCATTTATTTATTCTTTAGCAAAATTAGCGACATAGCCAGTATACTATTTTTTGGTACTTGATTCAAGATCGGAAATAACAAAAACAACATGCAATAGAATCATTTTACATTGTATTGTATTGATGAGTGAGAAAACTTGTTATATACATATTTGTGTTGGTATTTTACAACGTTATATTTAAATGAACAAATGGTGCAAATGAAAGAAAAAGAAAAAAGTAATTTACTTTTTTGAGCTGTGAATACGAACATATGAACATACGCTTTACTATATAGGGCGTTCATCTGAAAACTTTCCACCTAATTTTTTTTTAAGAACAACACATCAGAAAATATTTTTTTTTTGTTAATGCATGAGAATGTAGACGTGTAGTGCAAGGTTATGTAAATTAAAATTTATTTTATTTGTTAACATTGTAATATTCGTAATACACGACAAGTTTTGAGTTTTCCGATTTTTTTTTTATGCTATGGGTGGTCCTTCTGGTCATAAATGTGCTGATGCAAATTGTGATTCAAAACGAAAATATGGGGCTCCCCTTTTTAAATATGCCCAGGTTTATGACAAGTACGAGCTTTGGTTAAAAAACTGTGAAATATCGCCTTCGAGTAAGAAAAATATTTTCATATGTTCGAAGCATTTCGATTCACAATGTTTCTTAAAGCGACTATTAAAAAGAAATGCTGTTCCGACGTTATTTTTACCGCAAGCAAATCGAATAAATGTATCAACAACTCCAAGAGAAAAGAGAAATTCTGGTTTTCAATTGGAAAATAATGTTCCTGTCGCGGTAAACCAACAATTAAATTCAATTGATGAAACAGAACATAATCCTACATTTAGCCATAGCCTTTCAAAATTAAAAACTTACACTAAGTGTGATGATTCAGGGATCAGTGATAATCTAAATTTAGAACAAATTTCTCGTTTGCCGGATCCCTATTTCGATAAAAATCCTTTTTGATTCAGTTCATTTTCGTGCTTAAATTGTGAGAAGTCCGAAGAAGAAAATTGAGGTTTACAGACGATTAAACCGAAACTTACATTTTCAAATTTAAAAATTAAAAATTGAAAAAGTTGACTTAGCTAAACAGATAAAAAGTTTACAGCAAAAAATTCGCGTATTGAATAGACAAGTTTGTAATTTAAAACCTAAAACAAAGATCAATTTAAGTGATGTGATTGATGAACAAAATAAAAGTGATCAATGCAAAATTTTCTGCAAGATGATTTTGTTGTACAGAAAGAAACGCCAAATATGGGCCGACAAATTTAAGGCCCTTGCACAAAATATGTATTAACTGTCGCCAAAAGCGTATAATTTTATGAGGGGTCGACTAAATTTCAAATTACCTTCCAAATCGTCTATTATAAAATGGCAACCGATAAAAAATTTCTCCCCTGGAAATAATAATCCATATCTTTTCAATAAATTAAAAGAAAAAATTGGAAGTTTATCAGCTACTGGAAAGCAATGTTCATTAGTTTTCGACGAAATCAAAATACGACAATATTTGAGTTATAATATGGTTAGAGATTGCATAGACGGTTACGTTGATCTTGGGGAGGACTCAAGAGAAAGTGAAGTTGGAACTCATATATGTGTCTTCATGGTTCGGGGCCTAATAGAAAATTGGAAAAGTATTTTATGCTACTATGTTTCTCATAATTCAATTAAATCTGATGTTCTAAAACATTTGATAACAAAAAATTTAGAGCTATGTTTTTCATTAGGGTTGTCGGTTCGTGTGGTTACTTGTGATCAGAGGTCAAATAACCGAAGATCGTTAACATATATGGGCGCTACGAGAGATAATCCTATTTTAAATTTCGAAGGCCCAACAAAAATAGTAGGTATTTTTGACTCGCCCCATCTTTCCGGAACGCAATGCTCACATCCGATATTGAGTGCCCCGATGGCATAGCAAGTTGGGACGTTGAAAGAGACCTCTATAAATTAGAGCAAACTTCTGCCACTAGAATGTGTCCCAAAATAAATGAAAAACATGTAAATCCTGTTCATTTCGACAAAATGAAGGTTAAGTTTGCAACCCAAGTATTTAGCCAAAGTGTTGTTGCCGGAATTAAAACGGTTGCCGATTTAAATAAGTTTGCTGATTCGGTGAAATCTAAGGTTTCTGCGACATGAAATTTATTCGAAAACCTGGATAAATTATTTGACATTTTAAATTCAAAACACATGTTTGATTTAAATAAATTTAAGTCGGTCTACGACATGATGAAACAAGCGAAATTTATAAGTTTCTGCTGAATATGGTACAATATTTGAAAAATATTAGGTTGGTCAATGGTAAAAAAGTGTACTCTTTTGATGGAATGGTACAGACCATAAATGGAGTTATTTATGTCCTAAAGTCACTGGTTCAAGAACACATCGACGTGCAATATATTTTAACTACCAGGCTGAATCAAGATGCATTGGAGAACACATTTGCGCTTATACGGTGCGCTAACGGTAATAATTCAAATCCTTTGGTTCACCAATTTGGTTTTACGGTGGCTAAATTATTATCAATAAAGTATTTAACGTCTTTCACAACCTTATCAAATTGCGAGGAAGATAATGATACAAACCTTATAGACGTTATCTGTGAGGAAATTGAACATGAAGCTAGTCATAACACGTCAATTGAAATCGCAAATACTACAACAAAAAACTGTCCAATTAATTTTGATGTTTTCGACGACGATGAGCCGGATGAAATCGAAAAGGAACAGAACATTGAATTAGAATCAATACCTTATGAACCGGAATCTAACTCAGATGCGTCCATCAAGTATTATGTTGGTTTCTTAATTCAAAGAGTGTTTAAAAAATTTAACTGTGTCAATTGTGCATTGGTGTTAGTGAAGGAAAACGATTATTTAGAATGTAAATCGGAATTATTAATACATCATAAAAATTATTTGACTGATACGTTTGGAAAACTCCAAACACCATCTCAGAAGTTTTTTGAATTGTGTAGGCGCCAAATAAACCAGTTAGAAGACTTTTTTATAAGCAACGCATATACAATTGGTTTGAAGAAATGTATAACGGGATTCTTACTAGAAAATAGCATTGACGGCGAATTTTATAATAAAGACATACCTGTTTTGACCATCGCATTTTTTTTATTGAATCTTATGGTCGTAATATTAATAAGGAAACATAGTAAATGGCATTTGGAGCGCGTAAAAAAGGAAAATTATGATGCCAAAAAAGAAAAGCGGAAAAGGAACACAAATATGTACAACGACAAGAGATGGAAAACGATTCATAATTGAAAAAATTTGACTAAAAATTTTGTAAACATGAAATAAATGAATTATGTATGAAATGCTCCTTTTTTATTCTTTTCTAACCATTCTGCGGCGTGCATTTTAAATTAGAAAGTCTAATTTTCTCTATGTGAATACCTACATCAGTAAATGTTATTGTGATTTTTAGAAAAATGTAATAATATTGTTCATCTACAAGCTACCTAAATGAAAAACATGAAATCATTGAAGGGTTGATGTTTTATTTTAAATGCTTTTTTAGAGAATGCAGAGATAATAGTTATTTGTGTATCAAGAGCGCAAAGTGCCAGTTTGTCACGCGAGAAAGGAAATTGCTGGCCGACGGGACGGAGGCCAGCAACCTTTCGAGCGTGACAAACAACTTTGCGGACGTGTTTCACACTTTATTTTTCCTACAATCATTTTAAAAAATATAATAAAAAGATAATTTTGTAGTAAAATATACTATACTGACAATACGATTTTATTTTAGGACCGACATTTTGTTCAATCGAGTAGTCAAAGATTTTTTTTATTTTTCATAAAGAAAAACAAAAATTTGGTTTGATGTTTTATACAAACATTAGTCTTTCTTTAAACATGCGTGCGGTTTCAAGTTTTGTCACACGTTTCTAAGAGAAACGTGTGACAAAGTAATTTGTTTATTAACTGTCAAAAAAACAGACACTTTGGGCTTTGAAAACAGAGAAAAAAAGCCTGCTTTTCACGGCGATTGTAGGAAAACATTTTTAATTTTTCTTATTGTGTAGAGTAAACATTTGATTCAAGGTTATTTTTTTTAATTCATGATGTTTTAGTGTTGGTATATATACCTAAACCAAATAAAAATAAAGGTACTGTTATTCCTTTCTGACTGCTTTGTTTTAATAGTAGTGTTTTTTTATTCGCTCCGGATAGCTGCTATCGAGAGCCGTCATATGAAAAGTGGCTCCGGATAGCGCTCCGTATAAATAGGTAGAGCCAAATATTTTTTATATCAAGTTTTCGCTAAACAATTGAATTAAAAATGATAGTTTGATGTTAAATAAGTTTAGTTTACCAATAAATAGCGCGTCAAATTTAAATTTAGGCGTATAAAAATGACGGCTCTCGATAGCAGCTATCCGGAGCGAATAAAAAACGCGCTTAATGCAACCAATTTCTTTTTAAGCTTCATTTAAAATTATTTAAAAGAGTGTCCCGGACAACCAGGACACCTTTTATATAGAATTACTTTTAAAATTTTAGTTTACAATCAAATTTTTTTTTTTTTTTTTTTTTAATTTAAAATAAATTTTATTTATTTATTTATTTATTTTATGTAATTACAATCTAGTCTCCTGGACTAATTAGCAATTTGTTTCTGACTTAATTTACTAACTTAAATTAATCTATGGCTTCTTCCCATTGGCATTCCATAGTGTTTGGTAAATTGATGTAAACCACATCTTTGTTGTGGATTTTAGATCAGCATAATGCTGCTTAAGCTGACAATCACACCAGCTCAAAAGGTTTGGTTCTTTTAAGTCTGCGAACTAAATTCGTGATGCTTAGGAGCTGAGTTGCCTCAATGTTCACATGTTGGCGGAGCCTTTCTTCATGTCTCCGTGCTTTTTCCTGGATTTCATTTAAGATGAGGTTCATTTTAAGGTCCCTATGAAGGTCATTGTTCCTAACATACCAAGGTGCATCAACGATGTTCCTTAATACCATATTCTGAAATCTTTGGATGATATTTACGTTGCTCTGTTTGGTACAAAATAATGTATAAAGTAGAAGCTTGTTGTATGTTGATAAAGAAGAGTTCCTTCCCATCAGACAATACATTTTTCTGTATTTAAGTCTTAATTCTTCACTTTTCTTCTTGACGTGTGCTTTCCATCGTAGTTTAGCATCCAGGGTCATGCCAAGATACTTAGCTGTGTTCGCATGCGGTATTATTTCCCGATTTATGGTAATCGGAATATGTTCGATTCGTCTGTTTGTAAAGTTGATGTGAACTGATTTAGCTTCATTTAGTTTTATTCTCCATCTTTTTGTCCATTTATATATTTGAGTTATGGCTGATTGTAACTTCTGTGTTGATTCTTCGTTGCTTTTTCCAACAGCTAAGATCGCCGTATCATCTGCAAAAGTTGCCACTGTGTTGTTTTCTAATGTAGGAAGATCATAAGTATATAGTAGGTATAAAACCGGCCCTAATACACTGCCCTGTGGAACTCCTGCATTGATTTCTTTCAATTCAGAAAATGTATCATCTAACTTAATCCTGAAGAACCTATCTTTCAAGTATGATTCTAGTATCTTAGCAAATTGCATTGGTAGAAGATTCCTTAACTTGTGGTTAAGTCCTTCATGCCACACTCTATCAAACGCTTGTGCAACGTCTAGAAATACTGTTGAACAGACTTTTTTCTCCTCTAATTCTTTCTCAATTATACTGGTTATTCTGTGTACTTGATCAATTGTTGAGTGTTGGTTGCGAAAACCGAACTGATGATTTGGGATCAAGTTTTTACTCTCGATTATCGGATTTAATCTTTTTACCAGAAGCTTCTCAAAGAGTTTGGACATGACTGGTAATAGCGAAATTGGCCTATAAGACGATGTTATGTGTGGTGGTTTCCCAGGTTTTGGGATCATAATTACTTCTGCAATTTTCCATAAGCTTGGTACACATTTGATTCTAAATGCTGCATTTATAAGATTGGTGAGTTTCACCAGAGCTTTCCTTGGCAGTTCTTTTAAGATTTCTGCAGTAATAAGATCGTACCCAGGAGCTTTTTTCGTATTCATATTAGCTGTTATCTCACGCATGACTTCTTTTGGTGTTGTGGGTAGGATTTCTTTACTTTCTTGCACAGCTTGTTCAGTTATTATCTCGGCTTCCAACGTTTGGTCTTCATGTGGCTGGAATATTTTTTCGAGGTGTTCGGCAAATTCTCGAGCTTTGTCTTCATTATTTCTAGCCCATTTCTCACCTGCTACTTTTATTGGGGGAATCTGCATTATTGGTCTTTTGATTCTTTTGGTTGCTTTCCAAAGAGAATAATCAGTACTGTTATCATTAGTTAATTTTCTTAAATAGTTGCTGATTGATTCATCTTTCAATTCTTTGATCTCTCTTCTTAATTGTTGAGTGAGGTTGTTCAAATGAGTTTTATCTTGGGGGGCCCTTGTTTGTTGCCATACTCTTCTCGCTCTTCTTTTTTCTGCGAGGAGTTCCCTAATTTCCATAGGGTAATTGTTTCCCTTGATTTTCGTTTTAATTTCAGGAGTATTTTCCCAAGCTGATTGCTGTATATCGTTTACAAATTTGTGAACTTCTTTGTCTAATTGTTCTTCAGTGTTTAATGGAGCCATTAAGTTAATTTTTTCTTCTAGCGATAGTCTAAAGCATGCCCAATTAGTGTGATTATTTACTAGGAAAGGGTTTCTTTCTTTCTGAATGATTTTTTCACTTAACGTTAGAAGTATTGGTGAATGATCAGAGTTTAAGTCGTGGCTTTCATCTACTTGTACATAATTTACAGATATGTTCTTTATTATAAAGAAATCAATCAGATCTGGCAATTTGTTTGGATCAGTTGGCCAGTAGGTTGGTTTTCCAGTTGAGAGGGCTTCACAACTGCATTTTCTGATAGCTTTTAGGAGTTCTTTACCCTTAGTTGTTGTTAATCTGGATCCCCAGTGGACATTTTTTGCATTAAAGTCTCCTCCAAGTACAAATCGTTTTCCTAATTTACTGAGGAACTCGAGATAATCTTTTTCTTTCATTGAGTGCTTCGGTGGGCAGTAAATACTAGCAATACAAATATAACTACTTTTGGATTTGACAATAACAGCAGTTGCTTGTATTTCTTCCGTTTCATATTTTAACTCCTCATAGTGATGAATACTATTTCTAATTATAACAGCACTACCTCCTTTAGCAGTGTTTCCAGGGTGAATAGTGTGATATATTTGATAATTTTTAAATTTAATGTTTGATTGTATAGTGAAGTGTGTTTCCGTGATGAGACATACATCGATTTTTTCTGTGTCCAGGACCACTTGAAGTTCTTGTTGATGTTGCATCAGTCCATTGGCATTCCAACATAAGATTCTAAGATCTTGGGCCATTTTTCTGTTTAGGGATGGCTCCCTTAGTGCTGTACTCTAGTTTCTGTAATCGCTCATCAAATGTATTTAGTCTGCTTAAAATTAATTTAAGTGTTTGACTTATATCGTCATTTTGAGCAGTTTTTCCTGGGTTTCCGTTGCTCATCATTACTTGAGCATAAGTCATTTTACCAAATTGTCCTTGAGTAGTTCCCGACACTCTACGATTTACTTCGGGTCGGTTCATCTTAACCGCTTGTTTCCTGAATGAACTTGGATTTTTAGCAATCACGCTCTTATTTTTGATATTTTGCAGTTCAATAGCAACGCTGCATCCTCTGTAGTTAGCCGGATGGTTTTCTCCACAGTGAACGCATTTAAGGTGAACATTTTGGGCTTTTACACAATCTTTGGTATGATGTTTACCTAAACATTTGACACACCTAGGTTCCCTGTTGCAATATTTTTGTGTATGTCCATAGGCTTGACATTGTTTACATTGTGGTATAAGCTTAGACCTTCTTAGAGGCTGAATAACCACTTTGCACCCCAAGATGTACTTAATTTGATAAATTTTTTCGATATCTTCATCAGTATCGAAGGTCAACATAAACATGTTGAGAGGAACTTTGCCTCTCCGTTTTAGCTTAATCGATGCTTCAGTTGCCTTAAATCCTTTTGCTTTCAGGTCATCAATTATTTTTTCTGGTTTACACGTAGAGTGTAAGTTTTTAGCCATGACCCTAATTGGTCTGGTTTGTTTATCTTCAAACGTGTGCCAAGCACGTTTTTCTTCATTTAACATTTTTGTCAATTTTCTGTATGTTTCAGCATCTTCTAAGTTTATTTTGATGGTGTTTCCATTCATCACCTTTGCATTAAACTTATCAGTAGCAGTTATGGTTTTTATTTTTTCATAGAGTACATCGTAGTCTTTGACTTCATCTATTACTATTGGTGGTGGTGGAGGTATTTTTTTTTGGTTGTTTCTGGATAATATTTGGAACATTATCCTTTAATTGAGGTGGGGAGGGTGTATTATTCCGCTCCTTTTTTTTCTCCCACCTTTAACTCTAATCCACTCAGTTTCTCGAGCTAGTTCTTCTTCATCCGTATGATACTCTTGTGGAGTTGTATTCTGGTTAGGAGTAGAACCGATGTCCTCCTTTGGCTTAAGAGCTTTAACTTCGTTTTCAAGCGTCTTCATACGCTCCTGCATCCATGCAATTGTAACATTCAGTTGCTTATTTATATTGTTGGCTTCAACTAATGCATTATTAGCTTTACACAATTCATTGTGAAGCTTTTCTTCGTTTGTAAAACGAGTGTTGTGGCTGCTGGCCTCAATGGAGGGACTACCGCCTCTTTTCGGAGAATACGCGACTTTGTTACTCCTCTGGAAGGGATGTGAATTATCCTTTTCTATTTCACTCAAATGAGCTTGTTTATTCACCAATATGTCTTGGGATTGGTTAAAATAATTGTAGTATAGCAATGGCTGGTCTCCCCCAGAATCCATGAGACCGACCTCCGAAGAGGGTGGATTTACCTGAGCACAATCAAATTTGGCCTTGGAAATATGTTACATCTAAGTATGAAAAATAATATTTTAGGATTAACGGTAATTAAAAAAAGATAAATAAAAAATATTGTGTACAAAAAATGATTAATTTTTAAAATCGTCCGGGACTTTTTGAACACCCTACATAAGTATACATGCATTCAATCAAATAAAACCAAAATACATTACCACAACTGCGTACATAAATAAATATGAGTGGGTATATAGAAATGAAAAGCAACAAAATTCAACGATCGAAAAAAGATCTTGAATAAGGTTCAATGAATAAAGGTACGCGCGCTGGCGTCAACGAAGAGGTTTGCTCTGCTTAGTTCCTCTTATATTCTAATTTGCTCTATGTCTATAACAAGCACATTGCGTACATCGCCTTCTTACTAAAACATCTTACTAGATGAGATTTGTTAAATAAGAACCGTTTATGTATATTGAAGCGGCAATATATATTTTGTATCGTTTGGTAAATGTTTGTAAGTCCTTGCTGTTCAGGTGTCTTGATGCTGTTCGAAATCAGAGTTTATATACTATGTATGTAGGGTAGCCCAATGTATAAACTCTCTAGTTTATTTCACGTCTTCAATTTGCTCTTCAGCACAATAATGCTCCCATACATAAGAAAAGCCATTGTCACGAAATTATACAATACAAAAATCTTTAATATAATTATTTGTCTCGGCCAGGGCAGGGTTTCGATTTAAACTTGCGAAGGTTTAAGTTAAAGTGGAAGATATTTATGATCTAAAAAGACCAAATTTTTTTAGCAGGGTGCCAAGAAAACCAAGCGGGATAAGATTCTAGGTGATGTTAACAACAAATTTTTCAACCGCTTGCTAGATGTTATAGAGGCTAAACAAAAACTGACCATCTGTATACAAAACATAATCTTAATTTTAATTGATTTACTATTTTAGTTTGATTTTTTCCATATTGCACAAATAATATTCATAATAAATTTGTGGGTACAAATAATTTTGGCAAAAACTAAATTAACCGTAATTTCTCCTAGAACTAAAATTAAAAAAAAATTTTGATACAAATGTAAAGCTGGGTAGTTAAATATATTGAATTAAAATAATGTTTTCAGAAATTTTATTATTTATATAATTTTTAAAGTTATTTGCCTTACGTTACATCAAAAATTTAGCAGCTATAAATAAGTTTGGTTAGAACTGTAAATTGAATAATAAAAGGTACCATATTTTTAGCTTGTTAATGGCAAATTCTCCCTTTAATAAGGTGGCAGAAGAAACAACACAAACAAATATAAATTTCTCGGCAACATTTAATTATAAAGTAAAAATATTAAGTAATTATAAAACAAATATACTTATCAAGGTTCAACTTTGCTTTGTGTGCAGTTTAATCGCTTCGTGTAAGACTAACCATGCGAACAACGCTTAAGCAGAACATTTTTTTTTATTTTGACAGTTTTTCATCTTATTTTACAGGTTATGTCAAACATGTTTTCTTAGTTTTTTCATTCGGTATGTAAGCCAGAAAATATCGAAAAGTACAGAAATTCGAACGTAACCATACTAATACCACGATATCCATCGAGGATACCAAGGCTGGTAGCTGTTGTAATGTTCTCACAGACAAATATGGGGCTGTTGTTTTTTCGTATGTCATTGTTTTAAATTTGTATTCTCTGATTGGCGCTTTTCTCGAAAAATTCCATCAAATTCGTTGATTTGACTGATCTTAATCGATAACCATGATTAGCCGATACATCTTCTCGGTGTCGGTTATGAATGCGAATTGGTGCTTATTGCAATTTTATCCAGTGATGCATTGAATACTACTCTTAATTTGGTTATCGTGCTGGTTTCTTTCAAAACAGTTTGGTGAGAATGGTAGTATGTTACCTGATTTTGGCAGCATCTACTATTATGATACTGTTTACTTTAGCTTTTTTTTTTGCGAGACCATTTTATACTTGAAGTAGTCTGGCTGTCGGTCTTCCTTTAGATTCACCGAGGATTTGTTGTTGTATATCAGTTTAAATAGAATTCTTAATACATAAGTTCCATCTGTTTTCCTTTTGTGGTTTCTCAAATAGAATTCTTCACATTCTTCTTCTTCTTCTGTCAATTCCTGCTTAGTTGTATTTCCTCTATTTTCCAAAACTTTTTCAATTGTTCATCTATCTCTATTGATGAAATTAATGTTTTTATGGCTGCCCCAAAAATTATCCAGCCTTGTTCTATGTGTATTTAACAGCTGGTTCGCCTCTTCTTCCTTTGGCCACTTTGCCAAGTATGATATCACTGTAGTGATCGGCTCCTAGTAGCATATCTATAGACCCATTTTCGCTATAATTAGGGTCTGCCCAAAGTAGATTGTTGATGTATTCCCACTTCCAGGCGTCCTTCGACATCAGGTAGATTCTTAGTTAAATGTTCGAACACCAAGGCTTCTATTTCCATAGAAAATGTTGATGGAAACATAGGTTGAATTGTTTATTTTACTTTACTGTAGCCTATTCCGGAGTTTATTCCTCCCATTTCTGCTATCTATGTCAATATATGTCTGCTCCGTATCAATCCTAAACTCGAAGCAGGTTTTCTCTTCCATTCACTGCAACGGCGTGCATTCGAGTTCTTCTAGCAGATGTTTTAAATGTAAAGCAAGTCCAAGCGAAATGAACTAAGTTACACAAATAATTGCTCAATACTTCGAATTCGGCTTATCTATTCTCCATTGTTGGATTCGGTTTTTCGAATGCCTACTTCAGATAGCATACCGTCTAGTGGACGTTTTAGCAGAAATTACCAAAATCTAACAGAATTAAATATAATTTGTCTCTAGCAGAAAACCTATTAAAACCAACGGGTTTTGTTAGCTATTAAAAACGACACTAAATTTTGAGAGTGAGATGTTATCATGTTTTCCGATTTGCCTATCACTAAATTTATTTTTAGCAATAATGCTCATACGTTTCATTGTCTAACTCTAACTGTATTATAGCATGTTTATCCGAGGAAGCTTTATTAGCGTCCCATAAAAACATACAAAGAAATGTATAAGCCCACAAGAGTACATAAACAAAGACCTTTTACGTCAAAAGGAATATCAACAACTGATACAAAAATTCGCACGTCGAACATATTAATTGTTGTATTGGGCAGCAGCAACTGAGGATGAAACAAATGATAAAATTGTTTCGTCTTTTTTAGATTTTTCTGAAAGTTCTTATGAAGAAAGTTTTGAAAGTGATAAAGCACAATAAACAAACTCCAAATTTATTATTATGTGTTTTTTAAAATCCTTTTAACAACAACAAATGTAGCTTGTAGAAAGTCGATGAGCTTTTTTCATCTAAGCCTTCTATCTAAGTATTGCCCGAGATATTTAACCCTTAAGTGTTGTGCTAGAATTATAGTATTTAGTCTCACAGGCGGACAGGTAAGTTTGCGGAGTGTGAATATAATGTGCGGTGACTTTAATTCTCATAGTCATTTTTATATTTCGCCTAAATGATCTTGTAGATTTTTTGATGCTATCGTGAGGTTTTGATGCGTAGACATGATTGCTATATCACCCGCAAATGTTGAAACTTTTACGTAGTTTGATGTATAGATATAATATAATAGTGGACTTAGCACACTGTCTTGTGGAGCCCCAGCGAGGATTTTGTATAAATTGGTGGTTGTAATGTTATATTTTACCAAAAACTCTCGATCAAGCAGATAATTTTTAATGATTTTAGAAAAACATTTCGGTAACTGTCTTCTAACTTTGTGTATAAGTCCTTTATGCCACACTTTATCGAAAGCGTGCGCAATGTCTAAGAAATCTGCAGAGCAGCTCATTTTTCGCTCTAGTGCGTTCCAGATTTCAGATACGACTCTATGACTATGTGTTCTTCTTTAAATCCGAATTGATGATCAGGAATATTTTTTTACGTGCAGAATTGGTTTAAGTTTTTTGCAGGATCATTTTTTCGAATATCTTAAAAAGAGTCAATATTAAACTAATTGGACGATATGAGTTTACTTTTGTTTCATCTGTACCATGTTTTGGAATCATTATGATTTGCGTAATTTTCCAGGTTTCGGGAAAGTAGCTTGTTCTCATTAAAGCGTTGAAAATGTATATTATTAGTTTGATACATTTTCCCGGAAGATTTTTGAGAAATTTATCACTTTCCTCAACTTTTGCATCACCAGGTATCAATTCGGGGGTTCTATTTTGTTCGTTGGGTATACGCATTTTACTAAGACGTTGCGCAAATATGTTTGCTTTATCTGTATCACTTATTGCCCAGTTTCCGTTAAGGAGACGAATCGAACAACATGGAAGTGTTGGTCGTTTCAGCTTGCATGTGGCTTTCCACAGAGAGTAATATCTGTTGCTTCAGTCGCTGTAAGTTCACTGTGATAATGTTGAATACCTTTTTCACGTTCTTTTAATAAGCCCATTTTCAGGTTTTTAATCGCTTTATTTAAATTTGCTACCCAGATCGCCTACACTTAAGGCGATCTGGGTAGCTGCCATTGCCTGCATATTGAGCGATTTATCATTAACAACTACTGAATATTCTGAGACGGTTTGTCTAACTTTAAGTAAACTTTTACTTGAATGAAGCCCAATTAGTATGTTGATTCATCAGAAAGCTAGGTGGCGATAGTTTTAAAACTGGCATGTTCAGTCTTATCATTACCGGGGAGTGATCAGATGATAGATCGTAACACGTTTGGGTGATTACAAGAGGTCTAGCTATACCCTTTGTTGGGTCGCCAGAAGATATGTGATCTAATTTTTCATTTTGCATATATTGCACAATTGTTTTCCTTTCGAAGGTATTAATCTTGAACCCCACTGAATGTGTTTTGCTTTGTAGTTACTTATCACAGTTTTGAAGTAATTTGCAAACTGATGTCTTTTAAGTGAATGTTTCAGCGGACAATAAACTACAGATATGTGCATTTTTCTGACCATTCCTCCAGACAGATGTTAATTGCTAGTATATGCTCATCACTATATTTCTGGAGTGTATAATGTCTTATTCTGTTCTTGATAAGGATAGCACTTCCCCGATATGATTTGTCATCTTGAAAGGTGTACCTTTTGATTTTGAATGGGTCGTATTGTAAAATGTGTTTCAGAAATCAGTATAATAACAATGTTGTGTTCAATAAGGGAATTTTGTACCTCTAGTTTACGTTGCACTAGCTCATTGGCGATCTAAACAGCTAATTTAAGTTTATACATTTTAGGTTTTTGTTTGGGAGTTGCATGAGGGTATTCTTGTTTTGAAGCATGAGACTTATATTGGCTTCCATCCTTTCCATAAACGTATTTATGGATTCGTTGAGGGTATTCAGCACTTTATAAACTCCCTGGTCGTCGTTTGGGGTTGGATTAACAGAATTACCTCTGCCAGCTTCCACGTATGATATTTTTAGATTAATCGTAGCAGACATTAGACCCGCATTGGTGTGGGCTATTCACATTAGCGTTAACTCTATTTTCTTTTAAGTTATTGACTGTGATGGATGATCAACTGGAATCTTTTTCAGAGAAAATAGACCCATTGCATAAAAAAAAGTTCCAACCGTAAAAATAAGTAAAATAACTTAAAAATAACTTTTGATTGTGCTATTTTTTGAAATTTAATTTCTGCGTGCATCAATTTAAGTTCAAACTGCACTCGATTTAAAGGCTACATTGCAAAACTTTGGTATTTTTCTATCCGTAAACATACAAATTGTGTTTTTGACATCATTTCTGCCGTGGAGACGCGTTAAGGATCCTTTCTTTTTTGTGAAATTAATATTCCGATAAAAAACCGTTTACGATCATCGAATACACATAGAAAACTGAAACAGAAAAAGTGCTCTACCAAATTATCGCCATATTTGGCAACGATATCTATTTATATTTAAAAAATGTAGGAAAGCGGCCGAACTCAAATATTTTAAACATAAACAATTTTTATTAAATACAAATCAGATTTTGCACTATCGGCATTTACTAATACCAACTTAAGCAAATTCATGTTAAGCGCATCTTTGGGAGATAAATTTAAATTTTATTTACCTTTAATAAATGTAAATAAAATTTTGAATAAAATGGGCAAATAAAATTGAAAAGGATTTTTTTCTTGGTAACATGTTTCTTGAGAAAAGAATAGAAACCAATTTTCGTTGGAATAAACAACCTTTTTTCGAGAATGTAAAACTACACTATTGGATTATGTGGAAAGGCCAAACAATTTAAATAATATCAATTACAAATTATACAATTTTTTAAAATTGTCCTCCTTTATGGGAATCAACCAAAATCCTAAATCCATAAATTTACTACTTGTTATAGAGACTGGCAGTCTCTTATATAATTTAAGGATTATATAAGAAAATCAGTTTTCTGTAAAATTTGTTTTTATATAACTAAAAAAGAATTCAACCCTCGGAAAAATATCCATGGTAATATTATTTTGAAAAGCGATAACACATTTAACAACATTTTCATTTTTATTCTTCTTAAATATTTTTATCAATTTTCTATCAAAAATATAAGCGAAAATATTTACGATTTTTCTATTTTCTTTCTTATTATTGTTATAATTTTCAGTGTAAATTGTCATGTTTTATTCGATTTTCGAAGTTATTGTTGTTGTTATATATACATACATATGTATTTATATATTTGATTCCTAGACAATTTGTTCTTAGTAAATTAAAATCAATAGATAACAACAACAAAGAAAATAAGAAATTTTTTTGTTTTTTCTTTTATTTTTTTTCCGTAGCATCATTGGAAAATCCAAGAAGAATGATGTTTTTTTCTTTAATGTACATTTTTTATCTGCGCGTGAAAAATAGCGCAGATTTTGACGTCATGATCACAAATATAAATGTTTTCTAGATTTTTTATTTTTGTTCTGAAACTTTTATTATTTTTGTTATGAATATTAAAAATAAAACAAAAACGAAAGAAAATTCTAAGATGGGTTTATACAGTAAAAGTTTGAAAAAAGGCAGCGAGTTTATTTTGTTGTTTCTGGTTAGTTTACATTTTTTTATCAAGTCTAATTTTAAATGATCCATTATTTTTCCATTGAAATTGTTGGAGTAATCATTAAATAATTATGAGAATAATCTGTATGGTTTAATACGCTTTAGACTAAAACGATAATTTTGGTGTTATGATTATAATTATTGGATGCATTAATGATAGTTTATCGTAAGATAATTATAAGAAGTTTATAAGATAAGCGTTGAGAGGTTCACCAACACATTTGTTAAGGGTTGGTTCTATAAATTTTAAACAAGATGTGACAAATTAATTAAACATGAATAATAATTGAAAGCTCTTATTTTGTATCAACCTTCCCTTTCCACTCTCAAGTGAAAACTTAATTAAGGAACCTTTTAAATGAAAATATAATAATCTAATTCAAAGGAAAATTTATGTAAATCAAATTACAGAAGTTCTAAAATAAAGTCACGTGATTTATTACATTCCCTAAATGTATAATTTTAAAACCTAATGCAGTATAAAAAGGCTTATTGCAACTAATTAAAGACAAGCCTAATTTGTAAATTGCGAAATTGTTACAATATCGGGTGTACATTATTACTATGAAATAAAACAATTTTTTTTTGCAAAACACCCCTCCGTTAGTAGTTCAATATATTAGTATCGTTTCGCACATTTCTCGTGTTAGAAAGTCAATGTGATAACTCAAAGCGCTACGTGCCCAATATTTATTTCTTCTTTTTATTATATTAACAAAAATTTTTAAGGGGCAAACGAACAAACAAAAAATTTTCATTATCAAGGTTCAATTTATAATAGTTGCAATTCTAAAGAATTTTCATATGATGCAACTATCAATACGTTGCAGTTATCGAGAGTTACAGTTGTCGATTGGTGCAATAAGCGAGTTTGTATAGGGTGTCCCATTAAGACCGCCTATTTTGAATTTAGCGCCATTTTTTTGTGTCGGTTTTAAAGCTCCTTTTTTGCAGCTGTCAATTGTGAATATTAAGGTTTAGTCATGGAGACACAGAATGGATCTTAGAGCCACAACACGGAATGGTGATTTTTCGAAGAAAATCATTTTCTTTGATGAGGTGCATTTCGAACTTGATTACTATGTCATTTAACGAAACCTTGGCAAATCTGGGTTTGACGGTGCCACAATAATAATAACACCCTTGAGTACCTTGACAGAATTCTCCCGACAAAGGCTTGGGACGCGGTATTCTGGCTGGCTAGGCTTCAGGATTTGGGCGTGGAAATTTCCCAAGCATGGTGGAAACTGGTATAACCGCGGAAGAGCAGAGTGGAAAGAAGAAAAATTTAAAAAAAACTACCGCTTATTAATATTAATTAATCCCTAGAATCTGGCCAAACACCGACCCTCAGCACAGTCTCAGCATCTCACCAAGAGAGTCTTAATTCAACATTTTCAACACCTAAGGTTAAAACACAAAAAACAAGAAAAATTAAGAAGTAAATAAAGAGAAAAAAAGAGAGAAGGAGAGAAAGAGCAAAACGAAGAGAGAGAGAGAGAGAGAGAGGAGAGAGGAGAGAGAACAAAAACATGCATAAATATATACATAAACACATATGTATGAATATCAAAATGATGACCCGAAGCTCGAATAAGAAAATTAATAATTCGAGATACTGAAACTAATTTGGAATAATGAACTTTGCTATGAGCCATATGGGCTATTTAAATAATTCAAATAAATTGGTAAATTGAATATTTATTCACCAACAAAATAACAAAAATTGTTAAGGAAAGTAAATTTCTAAAATAAAAATTAAAATTCTAGCAAAAAATGAATAAAAAGACAAACACAAATAAAATACAAAACTGAACGAATGGTTTCCATATGTAGCTTCCGGCTGCTTAGTCATTTGACCCTCACCTTAAGGGTATCTTCTTTTTGCTTTAAATGATATGTTCACCCAAATTTTTTTACGCCAATGCACAAGAGCAAACAAAGAAATCCGTAATGCCTTTTTCTTCACACCACAAAAACAAACTCGACTGTCTCTTTCAAGATTAAAAAGTTGACTGCCCAAAAAAAATTATCACCGATTCATAGACGATCGATTACAAAAACAACAAAACGAAACAAAACTTCATCTCCCTCTCTCTTCGTTCAGTTTCTCGTTAAACGGGGCTGTGAGAAGTGTTTCTCTACAGGGATGAAAAAGTTGATCCTTTAGTACTTTTTTCGGTCCTTTAGAAAATAAAAAGTACTTCGATACTTTTGATCAATATTTCAGTCCTTTCGAAAAAATATTTATATACAATTTTTTCTGTAAACGTTTGGCAGCACTTTTCAAAGATCGAATCATTTTTCGTTGGACAACTTTCGAATTTCAACTAAACTCACTTCTAACCGCAAAGACGACAGAATACCGACGGCAAAGAAACATAATACCACTTTTTCCTTGTAATTTTTCTTTGCAAGGAGGGTGGTTTTGTTCTTGTAATTGTAACTTGTGGCGGTATTCCGTTCTGTCGGAGGGAAATAAAGTTGTATCTATTATATTACTTATAAATAACTAAAATGGATAAGTAAATAATTTTTAGTTTAGTTAGTAAATTTGATCCTTTATTTAAATTTCAAACACAACACCGAACCCCTTGTAACTGAACCCTCATAAAAAGAAAAAATTTAAATACCTTTTTGTTACTTTTAGTGAAATAAAGTAAGAAGTCGCCGGTTAGTGAAATATCGTCGTCTTAGAAGTATTGTTATCTATGTACAATTTTTGGTGAATTTCAGTTATATATGCAACTCCAATCATTTCTCAAAGCAACTACATAAAAAAGTATTTCAGTACATATTTTTTATTCAAAATATCTATTGCAGTTCGGCCCCACAAAGGTACATTTAACACTGAAACATCAAAATAATGTAGATTACAGGAAAATATTAAGCTACTGAAATACCGAAAACGGTACTTTTTGCCGTTTAAAAATTATACAGAAAAAAAACACTGTGTATCAATTTAAACAGACGCGCCTAATCGAAGGTTCAAGATAAATTAAATTTTTAAATGTGTATGTTGAATAATTTTATTAACTGGTTCTTATTTATTAATGTTATTTGTGGATTGGGTGTTAGCATTACAATATCTTGCAATTACAAAATATTGCCTTACAAAATCTTGCATAACAATTTCCCGTATATTTATAGAATCGCGCGTGCGATTGTACGACAACGAAATTGTTATGCAAGATAACAATTCAGTGGTGATTCAATCCTACTGTATTACGATAATTGCCACTGCACTAAAGGCCGATACATATTGCGAACGAGTAACGATAACGATATTCCTTTTTTTTACCAAATTATATAAGAAATTAAAATAATGAAAACCGTACGATTTTAATGAACGATAGTTAAAATATCGTTCATTTATTAAAAATAAAATTAAAATTTTAACCATTTTAATATTGTAATTGCAATACAAAAATTCAATTTATTTATTTATTTACATCATCAACGGGATAAAAAATCCTTTTTCGATTACAATTTTATTTTACAATTTTATAATTTAGTTTTTATTAATTTTTTAAAAGAACATTTTCAAATATTAAAATCAAACACATCAAAACTAAAATTAAATTGTCGACAAATCGTCGGAACCGGACCATTATGTGCTTAATTAGATTTAAATGTCTCCAAATATATAAAATTCCTAATCCGAGTAGGTTTACAGGGCACATGAATATCAATCTTTGCAAGTAGTTTAGGGAAGTCAATCGAACTGTTAAGCAGATCAGCGATGAATGTTGAAGCAGCACATCTACGTCTTACAAGCAATGAATCCAAATCAGCAATTCTACAGCGGTCACCGTAATATGGCAAATTCTTTTTATTCAGCCACATTGGAAAGTTCGGATCAAATGGCCAATTCAATTTATGAAGATAGTAAATAATAAATTGCTTCTGTATTCGTTCAATTCTATCGATATAAATATTGTAACCAGGATCCCAAATAATCGACGCGTATTCCAAATTAGACCGACCAATGGAACAATACAAAGTTTTAATTGATTGTGGATTACGAAAATCTTTTATGATACGACGAATAAAGCCAAGTAGAGAGTTAGACTTAGCTACTAATAAATTAATATGGTCTCGGGAATTCAATTGATGGTCCAGGACAACACCCAAATCTTTAAATGTCATAACTCGTTCTAGCTGGTGATTACCAATAAGATATTGATGAAGAATAACTGCTTTTTTCCTGGAGAAGCTCATAATCTTGCACTTTTCCAAATTTAACTTCAACTTATTCATAACTGACCATTTATACAGCAAATCAAGATCACTCTGCATTTCATTGCATTGTTGCGGGCTACGCATACATTTCTTGATATTTTCAAGTCATCTGCATATAATTCATAGTCGCAGTACTGAAACAAAGAAGCAATTTCATTGATGAAGACATTAAATAATACAGGTCCTAGGTGGGAGCCCTGAGGCACTCCAGAATGAACTTCAATCATCTTAGATGTAAACCCGTTATGCAGATATGCACTGATCACGCAGATACCATCCAATCCAATCCAAAAGCAATTTACTCACTCCAAATCTGTCCAGTTTGGCAAGAAGTAACTCAAACTGAGGTGAGTCAAATACTTTCGCAAAATCAGTAAATGATGCAGCAATTTTTATGAGAAGAAAAACTAAATTAAAAGATGGCTTTAATATATGTAACAGCTAAATAGCATAATATAGATAACCATTTTAACTATTTGTCCTAAATTAAATATTATTACAGCTAAATTGTCTTACGACCTTACGAAAAAGTAACCAAAATATATTAAATGTTGTAAGTAACTAATTAGCTTTTGAATGAGAAAATCACTGATCATAAAACATTATTGTTTTGTGTTAAGCGTTTTAGCTGTTGGACTTTGCATGGAATATTATTTACTTTAACTCTCTAGCAGACAATTTTTTCCTGACTGGGAAAATTATGGTAGAGTAATTTTAATGTGAAAAAATCGAAAATTAGGTCTAAAATTATCTCTGGTTAAAATTACTGACATATTACTACATTAACAAAGATTATATAATACAAAAACATCACTAATTGACATTCTAATTCCCGGTTGAACTGTAAAAGCACCAACTGCCAGTCTAATAATATTTGGTCTCACGAATGCATACTAATATTTCAGAAACAAAAGGGTCCATTGCGCCTTATACATATCTCTCAAATGCAAACAAAGCCTTTTAAAACTTACTAGCACACTTGCGTTAAATCAAGCGAGACACGTTTTCCTGTTTTGAGCAATGCAAACTATTTTACTATTGACTTGCTATGTCAGCTATCATCGCTCACTCGACGTATCGATGTTTTCTACATTTTACATTCTTAGCTCTTTGCACTCGAAGTACTCCTCCCAAGTACTGTTAACATTTGGGGTTATACTCGAATGGTGCCTCTCAAGCACACCAAGAATATACTGCACTGTAGATCAGAATATTATGAATGTTCTATCTTTCTACTCTCTGATTTCTACGACAAGAAAAACAAGAAACTAATAATATTTCTTGTACACTTAGACATTGTGACGCGACAATTAAATATTTGTCTGCCCAATTTTGTTCACATAAATATTTAACTGAAGTGTTTGAATTACGCAAATAATAACTGTTAAAGCACATACACCTATAATATTTTTAACAGCAAATAATAATTTTCTATTTATTTTTCATGTTTTCTGTGCTCCGTCTAAAAGCGGAAATACCTGCTAGAGGGTTAACAAAATTGTTTTGGTTATAAATTTACACATAGTAGTACACATTTAGATTCTGCGGTGTGTTAAGCAGTTTTGCCGTGTGTTAAACAATTTTGCTTTTAGTTAAGCAGTTTTTCTTTTTTTTTAGCCACATTTAGTTTACTCATATCAATTTCGCTGTGTGTTAAGCAGTTTCGTTGTTAGATAAGTAATATTGCTTTGAGTTAAGCAGTTTTTCCTTTTCCAAACCAATTGGCATATCAAGTTGGATTTCTGTAATTTGTTATTCAACATTATTGTCAGATTAACGCGGTAATTACTGAAACAGTACATTTTATCTTTAATAATGGTAAGTGTTTGCAATGAATTCATTTTTTCTAGTGATTTTAAGTTTATTTAATATTATAAGAGTATTATTTAATAGGTTTATTATGATTATTACGTTTTCTGTGTTCTCGAAACTGTAAGCAAGAAGGAATTGTTTGTGTGTCCGGCGTGCTGGTTTGAAGGTGACGGAAATAATGGTATCGTTCATTATCCACCAGACACTAAAGAGTTCCTCAAATATCAAGGGTTAGGTTACAGAGCAAAAACCCGATATTTCATGGTGCTCAGAAGTGGCACGCTTGCTCGCCAAATATTCGGAGTATCAGCTGGCATTACAGGGTATGCAAAGGTTAGAAGAACGAGCCACTTCCGAAGAGCAAGTAAAGCAAATTATTTTGCTAATTTTTGTTAATTTTTTAATGAATTTTTTTTAAATTAAGATATATCAAATATTCCTTTGGTGCAAGATGTAGTCGATAGTCGCAAAAAAACAATGGAAAAACCAGCAAATCTTACGTTACACCCATCCGCATCAACTGGTACTAGTCAATTGCAAGATGCCTCTTTAAACAGAGCATTTGGCAAAACTCATTTGCAAGATATCACATCACTATTTACAATTATTATAAATAATAAATGATTAAATATAGTATATAAAATTATAAAATAATAAATAAATAAAATTATCAATAATTATATAAATGTTTGTTCGCCATTATATTCGACTTATTTGATTTTATGTCATAAAGCGCAAAACTAGACCGCACAGCATATTGGATTTTTATATCCGTAAACAATCATAGCGGAAAAAATCCTTTTCCACCTCCAAAATCCTCCAAAATTACTTATAAATTTCTTTTAGACTTGTTTTCTAACTATTTTGTTATTTTAACAGTAATTTTGATTAAATGCTAATATGTTTGAAAATTACACAAAAAAATAAATAAAGTATTATAGCTGTCTTACTTGTTTAGTTGACTACCACAGCAAAACTGCTTTTCTCCCGACTGTTTTGATTTATGGCGTATAACAAAATCCCTGCTGGATTGTCTTATGTAGCTACTTAAGCTAATTAGCTTTTTTTTTCACTGCCACAACGTTTTAAACACTTATTGAATATCTATTTAACAATTATAACTAATTTGTGTAATTTTTCCGATTTCACGACGTTGTAACAGCTTTGTTTTTGCTGTCTAGGATAATTTACCTATCAAATTCGTACTTGGGATTGCTGATAAATGTGAAAAATCTTAAGAAACGGACTTTCTTAAGAAAATCCTAAATAGTAAGTTTGCAAATATGGCAATTTGAACTAGTAAATGTTACTAGCGTTTCAAATGGTTTGGCACGCTTAAATTCTTAGGTTAGACCTACCAAAAAATCATAGGCATTGGTGATAAATATGGAAAATCAGAGGATACGGACTTTCTTAAGAAAATCCTAAACAGTAAGTTTCCAAATATCGCTATTTGATCATGTGAAAGGCATTAGCTTTTCCTATGGTTTGGCATGTTAAAAGTCTTAGATTAAACCTACCAAAAAATCATAGTGGCGTATTGATAAATATGAAAAATCTTATGATATGGACTTTCTTAAAAAAAACCTAAATAGTAATTTTCCAAAAATGCAATTTGACCATGTGAAAGGCGAAAATTTTCATATACTTAGTTTGGCATGTTTGTAGTATTTGTACAGACTTATTAAAAAATTATAATGAGATTTGTGTTAAATTTCCAAAATCTTAAGATTAACTATGTTTTCCAAAAAAGGCAGTCCATATATCTTTTAAAATTTCGCTGATTACCTATATTTTAGGTAAATAAGATAATTTGATATGCATAAAATATTTAATTTTTTTTTATTAAAAATAAAAGTTTTATACATTTTGAATCAAGAAATTTTCGCCAAAATGTCATTAACTTTATTTTCTAATACATATATACTTATGTATATGGTTTTTATTGATTTAATTCTAATTTAGAATAAACTTCACACGATTTCTATAGCGTGTGAGGTGTGTGCTTAATTAATCTTATTTTTTTAATTCCAATTTAGGTCTAACTTCACATGCATTTTATATAGTGAACTTGACTTTAACTTGACTTTTCCTTATCCATTGGGTATGTTATTTTTTAAGTTCAAGTGAAAGGCAAAAGTCAAAAGTAAAAACTGTTTTCATTGGGAAGGCTCTGTATGAAGGATTTATCTTGTTGAAGGGTTGGTCACTCAGCGTTACTTTAAATTGTTCACATAGCCTTGTAATTCTTCTATCTGCAGGACTACTAGAATGTTTCAACTAAATATTTATATATGTTATGTTGTGTTACTTACAATATTCTGTAACTGATCTGCGTTCTTAACACTAATTGCGAGATTATTTTAACCTGTTTTATGTAGAGTATAGTTGCCGTACAACGAATATGACCTAGTTAATGTTAATGTACTTTACATAATAATTGTTTATGAGAAAATGAATAATTTCGATGGTTTGCGTACGTACTTATGTATAAACCAACGCAAAATAAATGTATGATTAATTTATAGTAGTCTGTTTGATTAATTTATGATGTATTTTATTTTATGTGTTAATATTTCCTCGTAAATTCTCGTAGAAATATTTGTATGTATTTTCTTAACCAGTGTTTTTTGTTTGGATAATATAATTAATATATTTTTTAATCTACGTCTTTAAAAGATATTTATATTTTTGTCTGTACAAATACTTACTAATTATCCAAGAGTGAGTCGTGGTCGTATATGCTCTTATATACAATAATTTTATTCTGCTTCAAATATATAAATAGCAGAAGTATTTCCGTTTTAGCAATTCTTAAAAAATCGTTTTTATTTAAATATACATAAGTGTGTATAATTTTATAGAGAAAACATTAAACATAAATATATTGTAATATTTAGAATCGAAATAATTAAAAATATTTGTACAAATAATTTCATTTCTATTATACATATCTATGTGTTTAACACTTCAAGTTTTATGATTATCGTTGTATATTTGTAAAATAAACATAATATTACCAAAAATAATAATGCATATGAGCTGTGGTTTTTGAAAGTGGTATAAGTCGATTTTTCAAAAAAAAAAAAATTAAAATGAAAACAACAGAAAAAATGACAGTATAATCTTTCTAACGGTTAACAATTTATAGTCCAAATAAAAAAAAATGAATCCCTAATACTTGTACAATAAAAGAAAAAATTCAAAATCCCGCATATTTTTTCATTACCACTTTCAAAAATAACAGCTCATCTTAACCCTTTCTGTAAACTTCAAAATAACTGCCTGTTCAGAAACACTGCCTTAGAGAAAACCGCTTTGACGATTTAGCCTTAGAGTTTTACGTACATTTTACATACATAGGGCAAAAAAAATTAAAAATACAAATTAAACTAAATTTTTTTCTATAACGTACTAATAACCGTTATTTTTTACCATTATGCCATTGGAAATGTATTTGTTGTCAGAACAAGAAACACATTTTCAATGCCACAGCGGTAAAAAATAACTGGTATTAGTAAGTAGGCATTAATGGTTTAGGGTTAGGGTTAATGAAATTCTAACATTAATATAAATTAGAAAATTTCTCAAAAATTTGGTTTTTGTAATAAGTATTAATTTACTGAAATAGAGAGCTCCTCAATGCCGGTTAGCATTGGACGCTTTACGCAAACATTATTGGATAAATCGCAATGTGTCATACATTTGTGTTTCACGTAATAAAATAGGAAACTCCTCAAAGCCGCTTAACATTAGTCCTCTGTGTGCAAAGATGCCAAGAAAATAATTCTGTCAAATTAAACAAAAACGGGATATATGCAAAAACAAATTTAGAATTTGATTATCGATTAATCAGAACAAAAATTTAAAATATAACTTTATTTGAATAAATACTGAGATACATAATTTTGTCTTTCGCAATAATTATTGTTTCGAAAATAACGAAATTGTTGGCAATTTATTCAGATTTTATGGTAATGTTTCAAATTCTGAAACGAATAGTACCAAAAACTCCAAATATGTTCTTTAGCAGATATCCTGGGGAGCTATTTGTGAATTCGATACGAACGTATTCGATTCATCGAAGTAAAAAATTCTTATTTGATTTAAATAAGAAACGAACAAATTTGATTCAATTCAAATAAGAGCCCAACACTTCAAAGAATCGAATACGTTCGTTTTAAAATTATTTAGAAGCCTTTTATTTTCATATTGTTTTAATAATAATTTAATGTGGTTTTCCCTTTTAATGAGGCACTTACTTTATATTTTTGGGAGATTTTTAATTTTTGGGAATATGATGGTATCCCTAAATATTACACGAATCAGCCATTGATCTTCGTTTCATACCGCACTTTTTAGTAACGCAATCTTTTTGTATATCTAGTTTATTTTAAATATTTTAAAAGAAAGTTTTGGAAATTTGTAAATCAATTTGTCAAAGAAATTTCAAAATTTTCCTTGGTTTAAAAAACCGGTCCCGTCACAATATAAATTTTACAGCAAAAATTTTTGTTTATGAATAAACATCGCGTTATGGGCCTTACAACTTTTGAGGATAAATTGACAGAAATGGAATGGAAAGGTGTAAGAAGAAATGACGTCTATCGTATTGAGCCCAATTCTAAACTGATTGTACGACATTTTACATACTATATGTATATAGAATGTATCCTGCACAGGTTGTATTAGTGAATTAAACTAATGCAGCCAAAATTTCTCACAATTTTTCTTCGTCACATTCACAACAGCTCTATTCCTGTGTAAGCAAATTTTAATTATCAATTTTTTCACTTTTCATTTGAATTAATTAATTAATTCGTGTAATATTAATATGCAACCGGTCGAAAGACCATTTTGATGTGTTTTACAAATAAACACATAGAAGCATATTAGTATCAAAAATAATTATTCAACACTCCTTTTATAAAGTTAATATTTTTCCGAATTTTGTAATATAATTTAATCTAGTTTCGAACTGATGAGTCTATGATTATGAAAAAATCAATCCTCTCATTAGACCATGGTTACTGGTCTGATTGTATCACAAATGTACAAAACAAAAATAAAACCAATTTAAAAAAATTTAAATTAAACGTTTTTTTATCAGTTTTAAAAAGTTTTTTTGGTTTGTGCTGTTTCAGAAGGTGGTTTTGTGAATCAAGAAATCAAAGATTCCTTATGGAAACCACATCGGCTCGAGAACTCAACAATTCTTAATGCCTATATAAACATTCATTTTTTCGTAAATAATGGTATACAGGCTCCGAGTTGCCGATGCAGCCAATGGGGTTATATTGACATTTTCAGCAAAACACGTTCATTTGCTGGGCACATGTCACTGAGAGCAACCAGTAAAGGAATGAGACGAAAAACAAGCCGAAATTATAAACGACACCAACATTGATAAAGCATTTGATAAAGCTGCCCAATATTTTATCGATAAATGGAAACGTATAACAGCGATACATAGGCTACTTCCAACAAGAATGATGGTTGACTAGCTGTACGCGCTCCTTCAACAAACAGTCCGCTGAAAGCTTTTAATAGTGTTATTAAAGATCCCATTTTCTCTTGTGTGCGTTCTAACAACTGCTAAGAACATAGTAAAGAATTGGTCAGACGAATATAAGCATGAAACAAAAACATTTATGGAAAGTACAACCATATCTTTACAAGTGGATAGGTAGACAGGTAGACGGATACAAATGGGCTAAACAAACCAACTTAAATTATTCTAAGAATGAAACAAAATTACTGGAGACGAAACCACAAAACTTATTCATTCCATGCAGAGTCGTCTAAAACAGGTAATTTATCGAAAAGGATGGCCCACAAATTATTAATTATAGCTAACATAATACATATTTATTTAAAAACTGTTAACAACAGCGATTAGTACATGTTTTGGGGTACTTGTTAAAATTTTTTCATAGAAAAATATTTAAACGCGTAACTTTAAACGCGATTATCTCACAATCATGATTTTTTGAAATTATCCTTGGATTGGACACGATTACTAAAAACTATCAATTCGATCAACACCAAATTTATACTATTTATTTATTATGATAATAGCTAGTCCCTACTCTAAGGATTTTCAATTTTTAAAAAATAATTTAATTAATTAAATATATATAAAGAAGATTTTATTAATTGATTTTCAAATAATTTATTTATCAATTCTTCTTCTTGATAGCGTAGAAATCAAAATTCAGTTGATGCTGACGGCTTGTATTCTAAGTGCTGTAATCAGGGCCAAGTTTAAAATTTTAATATTACTAATTGGTTTAACATTCAAGATGCGTATCGATTATTTTATAATTTGCAAAACTATCCTAATATCTTTTGGGTAATTGTTTAACTATGTTTGCAGCATTAAAGCAATGTTGCAATAATAATATTCTTGAAGATTTCTTGTACTAATTTGGTCGTATTAAATATTAAATCTCCAGAAGTCCGCACCTTCTAGAGGACTACACTGTTTTAGCCTCGGAAATAACCCTCGCCAATGCACCCTGGGTTTTAAACTTTGTGCTCGGGTCTAATGTAGTAGACTTCTGAACCTTTATTGTGTATTATCAGAGCACCCTGTATTTTATAGAGCCATAATCAAAAAATCTGAGCTTTTATAAGGAAATTAGAAACGAGGAAAATACGAAACTTTTCATAGTAAAACACACAAAACATATGGGAAATCACTTTTTTTCCTAAGACAAATTTTTGAATGAAAACGTTCCAAATTCTAAATTATGATTTCTGAAATACTTTCATAAATATTTGAGTTTCAACATATATGAATATCGTTTAAGAAAATCGTTTTCATTTTCTTGTAATAATTGATTTATTTAAACCAAAATATTAAAAAAATTCATAACAACAGCATTCTGTCAAATTGAAATAAAAGCTTACTACGATTCGTTTGATCATTAAGTCAACATACATTACATAGATGGCAGTGATGGCGGTAAAAATTTGGAAAAATTGTACCAAAAACTACCACCTGGGGAAATTTTAAGTACAAAAATTGTAGGAAAAGCAAAACAAATTCACAAACTATAGGAACGTGTGATAATTTTGCGATTAAATAATTTTTTTTCGTATTTTTCTGTAATCATTTTAGACATCTTACGTACGCTAGTAAAACTAAAGATAAATTTAGCAAGTATTATTTTAATTTGTCAGAGCCAACTTTGATGTATTTTTCAAAATGAAAGTTGCAAGCAAAAAATATTTTAGATATAATTTAATTTTAATATTTCTGCAATTAATATTTACTTAATACCAATATGGCTTTCTTGTATATTGTTGTTAAAGATATGTAGAAAACTTTTATATAAACACTTTATAATATTTTTGCTTTTTTCATTGAAAACCTTGAAGCTAAAAAACACCATTTTTACTATGGATTCCTATGGAAATCAGTGAAAAGTTATACCACTAAAAAAGCTTCTAAAAAATACGTCATTAAGATTGTGGCTCTATACTCTAGAAGACTCTGGTATTATATAATTATATTCTGTAGTAGTTTTTTCTGAAACTATGTATGCACTTTTTTTGTATACCTATGGAGTTGGAGTTGTTTGTTGGAAATATAACTTTAAAGATTTCAAAAATAACTGAAAATTATTTTTAAATTTTCTTTTTATCAGCTTTTTTACTTCCATCAGGAGCAACATAGTGTTGGGAAGCGCGAGAAGATGATGTATGTTATGTCTCTGATTCCAGGAATGACCTCATTTCCAGAACATGATTTTAACCACTTTGTCATACGTCTTAAGTAGTTTACACTATCTCGAATTTTAACAAACTCGTTCAGAGATTTTTTTATTTAAAAAATTCTTAGATGGTAAATTACGGTATATTTTTGATTTAAATTAATAAAAAATAATTTAAAATAATTTAATTGATTAATTAAATTAATAAAGTTGCAATTTTGCAGTTCACAGAATCGGCAGAATTGAAAAATGCAGATTTTTAAATTAAAATTTTCAAATTATTGCAATTTTATTATTCTGTTTAATGAATTAAGTTATTTTATATTATTTCTCACTACTTTAAATTAAAAAGATACAGGCATTTCATTTTCATTTGGGTAGTGCTGTTGCCATCTTTTAAAAATCCTGGCCTACTATTTTATTATTACTGTCCTGTTGTTATTACTGCCTGTTTTTCTGTCAAATATTTACGTATTTTATTTGTTCGAGCTTCAATCAAATAATTAACAAAAATATTAAATATTAAAAAGATAAAATTGATGGGAAGTGTAAAAAGAAAGAGTTTGTCTTTGTTAGAATTTTGACAAAGGGGTTATACACTAGGTACACTGTGGTTTAATAAAACCGATTTAGCTAAACTAGTTTAAGCATTCTATGCAAAAACAAAGGGATTAGCTAACATCGAGATTGACACACTGCGACTAATCTCGAAAAATTCTCTAAATCGATTTTATTAAATCGTAGTGTGTCTAGGGTATTACATCCGAAACGATCGTAATCCCAATTTGAAAATAAAAATAAATATCAAAATTAAAAAGTGAAAAAACCACAATAATTGTATTTTATTAAATAAAATCTTTTATAGTGATAATTATCCACGAATAAACAACATAAATGTTAAGTAAAAGGAAAATATGTTTTTACATGGCATTGTGGTGTCAAACATTATTTTACAACGAAATTTATTTTACATCAAGGTGGCAACCTTAAGAACTAAAACGAAAAAATGGAATACACTTTTCCGAAAGATATTTTCTGGTCGTTTTTTATTTTAGACTCAAGAGCTTATGGAAGTAGCATTTGAAAATAAAGGAGAAATAGCAGAAAATATGACGAAAAATTTAAGTTTCCATACTACCGGTCTTTTTCCCTAGATAAACAATTTATATCATTTTATCTAAAGCTGCTGATGTACATTTCAAAAAAATCTAGCATTAATTCACAAGGTACATACCTTCAAATATCTATGTAATACGAAGCTTAAGTTGTACTAAATTTTCTAAAATCTAATATTGTTATGGAAAATTACTTCCCAATGTCCTAGAGCCTCATGCTATAGCTCTAAAAATCACAAAAAAATTTAGGCGGCCCCATTCTCCTTTGATTTTGAAATTATGACCTCCTTCAAGGTCAAAGGCCATAAAAACACGTTTTAGTGCTTTTCTTATATTTCCAATTTACATCTTTATATTTTCTAACTCAGTAGCCTAAGTGATATAGGTGTTGACGATTTGACGAAGACAATTAACAACAAACTTCGTTTTCTTACTGAAAACGTTCCGAATTAATTTTAATAATAATTTTTTTTCAAAACGGCATTTAATTGGTTTAATACGAATTGAAAAACATAAAATTTTGTATTGTAAAACAATAAGTATATAATAAATTTTGTAAAACTGGTAATCAACATTTAGGCTGATACAGCAAATTATTTCATTCAATATTTAATCATTTCCAAAAAAAATCGGGTTCCATTCTCACCAAGGACGTTTTCCATTATTTATTTATTTTTTATTTTTATTTTATAACGGCATTTCAATGCATCATAAGGAATTGTAAAATATAAAATTTTGTATCTTAAAGCTTTAAGATGGCAGCATTAGACAATTAGGGTTTTTCTACATTTTTTTTCTATCGAAACCATTAAGTAAAGCAAAGCAATTGTCATGGTAACGGCAGTTTTTTTTTAATTTTTTGTTTGTTGTCATGGGAATGGAGATTTTTTAGTTTTTTTGTTTGTTATTTTGCAAACAGTACGCGTCATTTTTGGAAACTGGACTGGATTGGAATTTGTTTTTATATTTTATTTGGACTGGATTGGAATTGGACACTAGGTCAGGTGCACTAGACCAGGAAGGTCAGTAATATCGGATGATTAACATGCTAGCACTCAGTAAACATCCTAAAAAGATTTTTACTGAGAGCTAGCATGTTAATCATCCGATATTACTGACCTGTGAGGTAGTAGATAAGCGCTTATCGACTGATATCTCAAGTGCGTCTAGTTTTTTTTATATTCCGGTCGCCGTATAAAATTCTCAGCGATTTGTATATTGAAACGTGAAAGTGAATTAAAACTAATTCACAGACAGATTTAATAGAATAATTTCCAGCATTCAGCGATGATTTAAAACTGTATTTCAAATTTATAAATTTAAACATGGAAAGACTATTTTCAGAATAAACACATTCTCAAACAAAGCATTCCAAATCTAACAGCAGAAATAAGTTATTGCTGTTTAATTTTGTTTGAAGTTTGAATTTGCACGCACCTATTGCAATCAATAGGCAATTGCAGGATATGTGGAGAATTGCTTCTTCAAAAAAACATTCTATCTCACTATAAAACTTGAATTTTGTTTTTAACGTTTAACAAAATTCTAATAAAATATTGCCCGCCAATTTCTGTAAATTTCACTTTTTGGCCCCAAGTAAAAATATCTTGGGGCATCGCTGGTTTATACTAAAAAAGTCGGATAAATAAAAAATAAAAAGTCAAGTTTATATAAAAATAAAAAGTCATACTTTATTTTTATTAAACAGTGCAGCAAATAATAAAACTATTCGAGAACTTTTAGACACAATCGAACAAAACATAATTATTGTTCCAAAATTTAACAAAACCAAGCTTTTAATATTTTTCTTAGTGTGAAACGCTCCAAAATATAGGGGTACTCCACATAAAACACACATTGCCTTTGAAACTGACTTATTTCTTTACTGAAAATGGATCGTGGTTAGATCGGTAACTTGTATATGGTCCAGCGGATAACGTTTCCCCGTTCTCATCCGACAGCTCGGCATTTAGTTTTGGATCTTCAGTTTATTTGCTTGAATGCCGAATTAATGGGTTGCCCGCCGGTCAACACTATTCTAGGTTTTGTTTATGCCGGGCAGGTTCTTTCACTTTATTTTTTTTTTTGTGGTAGTATAATTAGTACCTAGTTTGTCGCTGTTTGATTTTCACTTTATTTTATTTCCAAGTGACTTATCATAATAAAACAGCTATTATTTCGATCTTACACGATAACGATCTTCATTAAATGTAGGCATTTTACTGTTATTTTATAATTTTACATGCTTTAAGACTACTTTGTTTATAGCTTTCGTTTTATGACTGTATGTTTTTGTTACAATTTGTTTTCTACATTTCTAATTTAATTAATTAATTATAGTATTTATATCACTAAGTTACGACACCAATAAAATATCAATAAAACAGTCAATATCATATTAACTAGGCCTATGTAATTTCGTTTTTCCATATAAAATAATGTTACTAGTTAAACCTACATCACTGATAGACTTCGATAGCAGAAGTAAAATAAATAAATAATAAATAGATAAATGAAAGGTCATGCGAGCGACCTCTAGAATATCGTTATTCAGCTATCTTCCAATCAGCTTCCAACTGTCGTACCCAAGTAAGTAGTATGTACAACTCTTACTGCAAAGTATTTATACTTAAGTTTATGTAGTTTTGTTTATGGATAAATTTAGAAATAAATTTTTTACTATTTAATTTTATTTGATTTATTTAATTTTAATTTACACAAATATAATACTCACAAGAAAATTCGTGATTTGTAGTGCCACACTCAGTACTGTTAACCCACAGGAGCCACCTATGGGTTAACAACACACTTCCTATATGAAGTTTACTGAACAAAATAAAATTATTTGCGTTGTCTGCACACCCTGAAAATAAACTCAAAGTGTGCTTAGAATTTTACTTTCGAAAAATAAAACTCATAATACGAGATCATCTACATTCATACATATGTATTAAAGAAAATTCTTACTTTGTTTTCCCCATTTTTCGAAAACAAAGACGAATGTTTGCGCATTTGTGCATCAACAAGGTAATAAAATATAGGTGTACGGAAATTTTAGGAAATACAAATAAAACACTACAATAATGCGAATGTGTAGAGTATAAATCGCGTAATTATTCTTAAGGCTTTGCCACAGCTATTTTCGTGCGATGCGATTCGCGTCAAATTTCGCACTGGATGCCACACTTAACAGCGACGCGATTTTTTTCGTAACAACTGTCATAGTCATTGGTTGAAATTATTTTGTAGTTTTTTCCCGAAATTTTAATTATTTTTATTTATTTAATAATTGTGTATTGCACAAACATCAAAATATTTAATTATTGCGAATTTTTCGATCATTTTCTATTGTACAGTTCGATGTCTTCTCAAAAAAGTGAGGTTAAAACATGCGATAAAAAAATTCGTATGTACGTGGAAAGTCTCCAAACGCGAAAAAAGTTTTTTCTCCAATTGCGAAATTTCAAACTTAGCACGATAAAATATAAAATGAATTATATATGAATAAAAATTATTATATTTCAAAAGACAAATGTATAGGATTTAAAGATTATAATGATATTTGATAGTTTTTTCATATATTTAGTATCAAATCTATTCTAATTGCAGTAGAATTTGAAAAGAAAAATAAATCGCATCGCACGAAAATTAGCTGTGGCAAAGCCTTTAGTAAGTTATATAATTTGTTGATGTGCGCTTAACTTTTGTGTTATTTAGTAAGTGTAATCTTTATCTTACTGAATTAAACATTTTAATTAATACGTAAAATGAATCAAAAAAGACCTATTACAAATTACGAGCGAAGAGCAGCAAGATCCTATATGATCGTAACCGCAGACAAAGCAGGACAAGGGAACAAATCGAAATTGAGAGCTAAGAAAGACAAACCCAAAGAAATACAATGACTGGTGAGCAGAGAAAAGCTATTAACAAAAGACTCCGGGAAAGAAGAAAATCAATGAATGATCGACACAGACAAATTGAACATCAGCAAATAGAATATTTGGTAATTGCTCCTCGGGGATCTTCATATTATGTAATTGATGAAATAGCTGAACATTCATGTGGCGAAATATTTAAGTGGCGAAAAATCATTTCAAAAACAACTATTGTTAAAAATGAGATATAATTAAGATTTAATGATCTTGATTCCGAATACATGACCAAATATATAATTATGCCGGCTTATTATATCCAGCTGAGACTGAGATATCAAAATTCGCTCAAATTTCGAAAATATACCATACAATCCATCTGTAGCAAATGAAGTAGCAATGATTTTCGTGGGAAATTCTGGCAAACCACTATTTGATAGACAAATTAGAGTTTACTTAAAATAGAAAACCGATTACAACGACTTAGTATTTTAGATGGAGTTGTAGATCTTTTAACATATCGAATTACATACCCACATGGAGGCAGTGAATGGGATATGACACTTAAAACTACGAATGATAGCAATCTCACTCACCAATATTATTCATTTATATTTCCACCAAGAGAAGGTGTCATTCAATTTTTACTCTGTAAGAAATTAACTCACCAATTTATTGTGGATTCCTATTGTAAGAAGGAAGCAAATAGATTACATTTTCTACGAATGAACCAACCAGCATTACGAAACGATAGCTATACGGAACTTCAGGACTATCTTCTATCTCCAATGGAAAGGTATAGGAAAGCCTGTTATTTTACATCAACATTTTCAGGGAGCCCAAGATATACTATATGCAGCAAAATTATCAGGATGCCATGGCAATAGTAAAAGCTTATGCAAAACCAGATTTATTTATTACTATGCCATGTAATCCTAATTGGGATGAAATAAAGAACATATTTATTCTATCCAGAATCATGCTGATAGACCAGATTTAATAAATCGCATCTTTAATCTTAAGCTTCAAGAATTTATTAATTTATTATCATCTGGTAAGCTGTTTGGCCTATGTACGGCTTATGCTTCCAGGGCTGTGGAGTCGGAGCCGGAGTCGGAATCGCGGAATTTATGTTTATTTTCGTATTTTTAAAGGAGCCGGAGCCTTGTGGAATACACAGACTCCGGCTCCGGATTTTTTTTGCTTACGTAGCCCATATTATTTATATATGCATTAGAGCAGTTCAAATTAGAATTCAAAATCGGACTACCCGAAGTTTAGGTTTCTTCTCGAAAAATCTTCGCCTTTTTTAAAGCCTAGTACGCTGTTCAAGTGAAATGCAATTTTCACTGGTCTCCAAAAATATAGGAAGATAAATCTGACGTAAATTTAGTTTCACGAGTTTCGTAAATATTTTAGTGCGTACAACTGCATGTTGTCTCCGACAACGTATTTTATACAATAAAATTTACTTCGATCCTCAAAACGCAAAAACTCAAGTTCAGGGCCCTACTCTCGAAATCCACAACCATTTTCCACATGTGGACATCTATCAAAATCTATGTAATTATAGACGTCTTCGTATATGGGGAATTTTTTGCACCGGCTTATACTCATTCGGAAATTATTCCCTTAGTACCGAAACAATTCCATAGCGAATTTAAATTTCCGAACGTTTTTATGAATTTTGACAGATGTCCGCATGTGGAAAATGGATGTGGAATTCAAGAATAGGGCCCCAGTAAGATAAAAATGAAGTGAAAACCGTATAGAGATAAAATAGAGACATCTGTATTCTGATATGAAAACTCCGATTTCGCTAGCTAAACTGCGCACCACAAAATGAAGTTCAGCGATGAAATTTTCATTTTCGTTTTCGCTTGTGTCATTTTTATATGAGAAATTTCATTTCACTTCAGCAGCGTACCGGCCTTAACTCTCGAAATTTAAGTCGAGATACGCGTAGAAAGTCGAGAAGTCGAGAAATTTGGGTTAAGCGCGCAAATCATAATTAAGTATTTTGTCATCACATTTCACGGAAAATTACTGATGTTAAACCAAATAAAAAATTGAAAAGGAAAACATCAAGAAGAATTAACAGGGGCTTACTGAATCTGACAAATTTCGAACATGTGACCTTGCGATCGGTAATAAATCAATAGAAACTCTTCCAGTTAAAGCGCCGCAGTAAATAAAAAAAAGAAATATCGGCTCCTTGGGATTGGGGCGACGGCCTTTGTAAATTAACACCGAGACGCTATCGTTCAGCTACTGCCTGCTTGCCAAATATCCACAGTTTTTCAGCACATAAATAACAGTGTTTCACGGAAATGAAAACCATATTTGCTTTACATATAAAAAGATATATTTTTGATGTCGGGGGAGGAACTGGAGTTAGAGTTGGAGCCGGAGCCGGAGCTGGAGCTGGAACCGGAGCCGGAGCTGGAGCCGGAGTCGGAGCTGGAGCCGTAATAAGTTTATACATTTCCGGAGTCGCAGCAGGAGCAGGAGCTGAACATTTTTGCTCGGACTCCGCAGCCCTGGTTTACACTATAGAATTTCAAAAGATAGGACTTCCACATGCGCACATATTAGTTATTCTATCAAACAAAAATTGTACAGATCCAGATTATATTGACTAAGCAGTAAGTGCAGAAATACCAGCAGTTGATTCTAATCCACGTTTATACCAATTAGTTGCTAAGCAATAAGCATATGATTCACGGTCCATGCGGTTCTTATAATCCTTCAGCTCTATGTACGGACAATAGTAAATGTACCAAAAATTATCCTTTTTCGAATAATGATTGTACGTCTGCTAATGTAAATGGTTATATCTTTCTTTCTTATATAAAAGAAGCAACAATGATACGTTTATTGGAAAAACCATTGGTGGTAAATAACAACTATGTGATTCCATATAATAGCTGTCTACTGTTGCATTTTAATTGTCACCTTTATAAATACAAACATAAGGGACGCGATCAGGTAAAAATTCAAATTTCAAATAATGAAGTTTTTCAGCATGATGAAATTACTCAGTATCTCGATGCAAGATAGGTGAATGCACCGGAAAGCATATGGAGAATGTTGTCCTTTAAAATGCATAACAAATCTCATGTAGTGTATAGATTAGCTTTACAGTTAGAAAACGAACAAAATATAGTAATCCAAGAAGGTCCGGAAACTGGTTTGAATTAAACAAGAATGAAAACTCAGCTAGAAATATGTTGTACTCGGATATTCCAATATACTACACTTTTGACAATAAATTAAATATGTGGAAAGCTAGAAAATATAATGAAACGGAAAAAGTTATTGGACGTATGTATAATATATCTGTAAATCAAGATGAACTATTTTATTTAAGACTGCTTTTATTACTTGTGAAAGTACTAAAGTAGTAATATTATTTACTGATGTTAATAGTGTAGACAATATCGTATATTCTACGTATAAGAAAGCGTCCATCAAGCGAAAACTATTGTGCGGCGATAATGAATGGGAAAATGAAATTAATGAAGCAATTCAAAATCAAATGCCAAACCAATTACGGCAATTATTTGCATATATGTATATGCATATTTTGCAATCCAGAAAACGCCTTATATTTATGGAACAAATACAAAGAACATTTAATAGAGGATTTCAAGAATATTTATCAAAATGATGAAATAGCTTACAATAAGGCTCTTACAAACATCATCGAAGTATTTATTTTACATGGAAGAACGTTTTCAGAATTTGATTAACCAATTCCTAATATTACAATTGAAAGATCAAACGATTATAATATTAAATTAGAGAGAAGTTATGTTGAATAACGGGTTTCAAAATTACATCCGGAACAAAAATTAATCTTCTACAATATATGTAATTACTAAAGCAATCATTTCTGACTCCGATCTTCCTAAATGTTTCTTTATTGATGGTCCAGGTGGTACTGGCAAAACATATTTATACAACATTCTACTAAGTTTTGTTAGAGGAAATGTGATTAACGGAGCACAAGGAATTGCATTATCTGGAGCGTCCACAGGTATTGCAGCTACACTTTTAGCGGATGGTAAGACCATACCATACATTAACTATTCAAGATTCCCTTAAGTACGGATAAGATAATATTTTCAAGTATGACAAATCGAAGTCCTGATTGGAAAATAATTAAAAATATAAAACTAACCTTATTAGATGAATGCTCAATGTGTCATAAAAAAATTTTTCTAGCAATTGATAAATTACTAAGAAATATTATGAAAACGATAGTCCAATGGGGGAGGGAGTGGGAGAAGGGGTGGCAAAGTATTTGTTATGGGCGGTGATTTTCGTCAAACTCTACCAGTAATTCGTCATGGTACTCGATCTGATACCATATATTCATACCTCAAAACTTGCGAATTATGGACTAAATTTAAAATATGTCACCTTAAAACAAATATGACAGTTCGTAACGCCATCGATTTTTCAAATTGGTTGCTAGACGTTGGTGAAGATGATATCGATTGATATAGATGGATATTAATCTATATCAAAACCAAGCAATTTTATATACTTTAAATTATGATACGTTAAAAATGAATGAAGATGTTTTAAATATACTGAAAGGTGATGTGAACACATATAATAGTATAGAGTCTATAAATGTGAATCGATACAACTATTTCCGGTAGAATATATACATCAATTAACATCATCCGGAATGCCCCCACATATATTTACTTTGAAAGTAGGAGCTATAGTCATAATATTACGAAATTTAATTACTTAAAAGCGGTTATACAATGGTTCTAGATTAGTAACAAAAGATACTATATAAAAGAAAATGTAATCTTCGTTGAGATTTTAACTGGTACAGCAAAAGGAACATTTGCTTTTATACCGAGAATTACGCTTATTCCAACAGAACTGGTTTACCTATGCAAATTAAAAGGGTTCAATTTCCTTTACGATTCTCATTCACTATGACAATCAATAAAGCCCAAGGTTAATCGTTTGATAAAGTCGGTATTTATTTACCACAGCCAGTTTTCTTGCATGGTCAGTTATATGTAGCTTTATCAAGAGCTACCAGCAAGGAACAATTTTTTCTGAAAATAGAAGATACAAAATGTGTATATAAAGAAGTTCTTTGAATTGTTATAAATAAAGAAACTAAATTCTATAATACCCGAAAAATGTTTAAAAATTTTGTTAAATTTGGGTACATTTCAATCATCATAAATCTTAATATATTCATCATTCAATTGTGAGCGCTAATAATAAGTATTAACATTGGTTAAGACTTAGAAAAGGTAATAATGTTAGCTTAAGATTTGATTACTTCCTGTGAGTTTCTTATGTAGAAAGATTCAAGAATAAAGCCATTGGTAACTTTTAAAAAATCATTCAATGATGCTGAATTGACTCTTATTGGTGATGTACGTATAGTAATTTTATGAAACAATTTTATATATTTTTTATATGAATGCAAAATCACGATTTCAACACTTTATTAAATGTCGCCGCGTAACAGGCTTATTCCGCTAGTAGCATATTATAAAATTTTTGAGCTCAGAATCATTGATTGATTGATTGATTGATTGTGAGTGTACGGCCAAGCATTATAGCAAGTCTCCCGGACTCCCGGGCACACACCGTACACCCGTTTACACACAACAAAACCGAAGGATAGGATAGGATTATTAGTTGGGACAGACTCGACCCGGTTACAGACACTAATGCGATCGATAGTTAGTAAATTAACGGCACAAAAGACAACACAATCTAACTACATTTTTAGATGATCATCTCTCTGGAATCCAGGGCCGGATACTCAGGACTCCCTAAACCTAAATTAAAAATTATTAATGTTGTAATATCCCCTGTTCGCCTTTCATTAATTTACCTGATAAAATATTTAAGAAAATCTAAAATTACTAAGCTAAAATTATAATTATAATTACAGTAGAATTCGCTTATAGCGAACACCCAAGGGACATAATTTTGTTCACTATAGGCGGCTGTTCATTTTAATCAAATATTCGTTTACGTTTATAAACGTAGTACTTTGTTTGTAGTGTATAAGAAAAAATAAGTGTTCGTGCAAATTCAAAGCACACAACTATATGACAAAACTATATGATTATTATAAGCGTTTGTTCATTATATACATGGTTTGGTATAAACGGATTCTACTGTATTATAAAAAAACATCATTATAACAAAATAAAAATAAAATTAAATAAAATAATGTTGAAATTAAACTTTAAATATAATAATAATATAAAAATAGTTATAAGTATAAATGTTGACATTCACTAAGTATTCATATATAAAATTTATTGATTATGATTAATTATGAGTGTACGACCAAGCATTATAGCAGGATTTCCCGGACTCCCGGGCCCATGCCGTACACCCGCACACGTATAACAAAACCGAAGGATTGGATAGGATTATTAGTTGGGACAGACACGACCCGGTTACAGACACCAATGCGATTGATAGTTAGTAAATTATTAGTACAATATATAATAAATAGGTTAGCACAAGACAGCACAATTTAACTACATTATTAGATGATCATTTCTCTGGCCGGATACTCAAGACTCCCTAAATTTAAATTAGGACTTAAAAAATTATTAATGTTGTAATTTCCCCCTGTCCGCCTTTCATTAATTTACCTGATAAAATATTTAAGAAAAATTAAAATTACTAAGCTAAGATTACAAAAACAGCACTTATTTCATTTTTCATGGTCCTTCTACATCTAATTAATTAATTATTACGTACTGCAACATGAATTAAAATAAACGTTAAAAACCATTTAAACATAAAATTTTACTTAAAACTAATCAGAAATTTCCTACCTAATTCCTACTTACTATAAGTATATCAAGAATCAACAAATAAAATCCATATATTATTTCCCAGGCAACTCTGAAAACTAATTTTAAGTATCGATTTGGTCGATCTGAAATAAGAAACATTTTTTTAGATCAACAATTTTTTTATTATTTATTACCTTCCTCCACATAATAATTTAAATTTCCTTCTATTTCCATTTTAATAACGTTTGCAAATTGCAAAAAAAAAGTAATTGATGAAAATGACATTTCCCTATGCGGTAATATATGTATTTGAATTACGAGCAGTTAGCTAAACTAAAACTAATATGAGAAATCGGAATATTTTTACAAATCAAAAAAATCAATCTAATAAATCTGAAAAAAATAAGAAACAGTAAAAAAATTGATCAGATCGATCTGAGCTGAAATAAGAAACAACTTTTTAGTACTCAGATCAATCAGATTGATTAAATCTGAAATAAGAAACACAGCATTAATAACAACTCGTAAAACTAAACATATTTAATAGATTCTCTGGAAGTAAACACTCCTACTTCGTGAAGAATAGAATTCTTCTATTCCTACTTCTAGGAGGAATGAAATTATTCATTCCAGAATGAAATTGTATGACATTGTTGTTGTAAAAATACCAAAGTAAGACTACAAAATATAAAAGGATATGGTTATTACACATTAGTGTATAACATTTAAATCGAGGAAAACACTGAAAACTTGCTTTGTTATGTATACTATGTTTTGTCAAATTCAGTTTTGTGTTTCTGTATTACCCAGCTACTCCACGTGACATAAATTATACCATGACAATTACCATCTCTGGGCCTAGATTCTGATCAAGTGACAAATGACAAATGACAATTTTTTGTGACTTTGTACTAAAATTTTAACTGCTATAAAATGACAATATAGTTGTGAGTTCTAAAATGCGATTCTGATGAAGTGACTTTTTTAAAATGTCACAAGAAAAAAAATGACAAATTAAACAAAATTGTCATTGATTTGGTTTTCCGTGACAAAAGTCAGCTGCATTTTTAAATAAAATATGTGTGAGTATATTTTGTTAATTTTTAATAATTCTAGTTATAAATTTTAATTGTTTATATTTTAATTAAAATAAAACAATATTTTATCTATTTTTATACATACATATATAAAAATAGATAAAATATTGTTTTATTTTAATTAAAACATAAACAATTAAAATTTATAACTAGAATTATTAAAAATTAACAAAATATACTCACACATATTTTATTTAAAAATGCAGCTGACTTTTGTCACGGAAAACCAAATTAATGACAATTTTGTACATGTACATATATGTATGTATATACAAAATAAACCTTAAAATATAACTGCGGTAAACTAGAAATGCAACTGCTGTAAACTGCTGTTAATGTCATAACTCATTTCATCAGAATCGCCAATTTTCCGTGACAATATTTTGTACTAATAACAAAATGTCACGAAAAATTGTCATTTCATCAGAATCTACCCCCTGGTAACAAAAATTTAAAAAAGGCGTCGAGTGAGGAAAACACAATAAATTTGACGTTTAGAAATCATTTGCGTTATGTCTCGAAAAAAAAAATATATAAAAATTGCGCTTGGTTTAAGAGATTGGCGCGAGTTAAAAGTTCTACAAGAGATCAAACTTATAAACTAATAACTTAGTTTATGGTCCACAGGTCTTCATTGTTTCCTTACAACTGAATTAAATTAATTATTTCTTGTTTCGTTGTCACATTAAAACCAGTTCACAATAAAAATTTATCACATATAAAAAAAAAATTTAAAAAAAATTTTTGGAAAAAATCTTCTCATGACAGCCACGTACCAATTAGAAAAATTCCATTCGAAACTAGTAGCCATGTTTTTGAATCCAGTCAAGAAACGGCAAAATTTAGGTATACAATCTTGTGATGCCTTCTTGGCAGCAAATGATTGTATGACATATGGCAAGTCGTTGCAATTTCGTGCCTCCACTAGCAACTGTTCGAATTTTAATGTTATAACTCGATGTTAATGGCAGGTGGAGAGTAGGTGTTATGTAAATGTACTTTGTACTATTGGAGCAAACAAGTATGCAGAGCACAGTATGTGTGTGCGATAGTAGTAAAGACAATTCACGACATCACGGCACAAGCATGTACATATAGTATATGTTGTGTTATAGGATAAAATAACAGTTCCTTTGGATTAGGTTCATGGGGCCGCAAGAATTAACTCTGCCGACATAAACCAACAAGTACATGAATAGAATCATTTTTTATTATGAATTCATTTTGCGCTGTAGCCCACTGACAAATTACAAATACATAGACAGAAATTTTATTTTCTAATAACTTTATTTAATTCGGCCTCCTAAAATAACTTAGCCACACAATGTTCACATTAAAAGTGCACATTGATTGATTGATTGCGATGTACGATCAAGCATTAAGCAAGTCTCCCGTATTATAAATGCGAATACCACACCACTATACCCATGTTACAACAACACGACACCATTCTTCATGAGCCAAAAACTCCGTAAAGAAAGGCGCCACATCGATAACTACACATAAGTCTAATTAGTTGTGGTATCCGCCCCTGGCCAGGCCGCCGTCGTACACCTTTTTACATATAACAAGATCGAGGGAGGGGAAAGGAATGTTAGCAACAAAGACTCAACCCGGTTCCATACACCTAAGTAGTTGATAGTTAGTAAGTTAGTAAATTTGTTAGTAATATATTTTTTTTTTTTTAGTAATTTATTTAGCACAAGAAAATACAATTTTAAAGTTCATCTACTGCTCCAACCTGTAAGAAGACACAATGACAACACAAATTTCCTGGTACCGCAAACTCTTTTTCTGAAAAGCTGTAAACAACTATTATTATTCCCCTCCACCATTTTTTCCATCGGCGGTTGTGAGAGGGGGCGAGATTTCGTTCCATCATCATGTTCCCATGCGGTCACCCGAATTTGTACTAACTGTAGGTAGTGCTGCTTGACGTTGTTGTTGTTGAAATCGTTGTGTCTCTGCTGTCCCTGCTACTCGCCCCCCTTTTCACATTAAAAGTGCACATTATATTAAAAAAAAATTCCATATTCTGCTTTTTGTCTATCCGGACCACCACACCGCAGTCAACTTTTATCGGGAGTTCACACTTGAACCCATTGCCATAATTATAAACTAAAAATCAATTTTAGATTTAGTCATGAGCGTTGTATTGATTTTTTACTAGATACCTAGTTTTAAATTTTAAATTTCTAAATTCTGGTTTTACTTAAACGGTACAAAAAAGTTGTAGGTCGTGGTCAGATACCAGCTGACCGTTTTTGTTTAGATTAAATTTATTCCACACTTTTTTGCTCTGTACCTCAAGCAAAATTATTTATTACTTCAAGATAGATACCTTTAACGTATTCGCGTAGCATTGCAATGTAAAATGTTTTATCTTAATTTCATTCTTAATTTGTATGAAATTGTTAATTCAATTTGGGAACAGTTGGTGCCTAATCAAATCAAGTAGGTCACTTTTTATAAACTTCCTGTGACGTAAACAGTTTTTTGTGATATATGATAATCTTTAAATAACCTTCGAAATTGGACTATGGATGCACAGATACTGAAATTTTTAAAGGTCTTTAACTGCGCATTACCAAAGATAAGCCAAGAAACGTGCTAAATTTAGAAATAAGTTAAATTTAAATCGTGAAAGGTGGCATCATGGAATAATTTCCAGATTTTTTCATAACAACCACATACTCTATAATGGGGTGATCACACAGTTGATTTATTTATATTATAAACACGCCTATAACATTTATGCATATACAAATCATACTTCACGAGATTTAGAATTTAAAAAATTAAATATTATACCATTAATTTGTGAGGTTCATAATTATGTATACACGTAAACCAAAAATCCGAATAAGACTAATGGATTAGATCTGAAATTCTGAATGTAAATAAAAACGGAAACAGGAGTTACCAGATTTTGGATGGTTAATTATTTACAGGTATTTGTTGCTTAATAAAAGTGTGTGTTAATAAAATATTTTTATGATTGTGTTGAATGGTAAAAAGGATTACATAAACTGAACAATATTGTTATCATGAAGTTAATAAAACAATAATCATTTTGCAGAAACATTTTTACAAATAAATACATATTAAATGGACCGAAAATTTGTTTACTTATTCTCCTGGATACGATGTAAATTTAGCAAACTAATTATTAGAATTTGATGTGTAGAATTAGTTTTAATATACATAAAAAATATGTTATGTATAAATATAAAAATTTATGTGTTTAACATTACATTACACATTGTATAGATTTAATAGAAATTACTTGCGCATGTGTCAACATTTTCTAGTTTTTTTTTATTTTTTTTTGTAATTCTATGTGTGTTATCCAAATTTGTGATTATTCATTAAACGAAAATTTTAAACAATCTTGAAAAGGACTTAATTACTTAGCACGGCAATTAATCAAACATGTATTTGCTAACACATTTGAGGAAAGTTGAAACGCAAACCAATCAAGGCAAGTTCGAACGCAAATTAATAAAAAAACACAAATTGTTTTTACAACAACACAAATAGAAAACCGGTACGACCTTCGTGAGAAATTTTTTTTTGCTTTTTTGTCCTTTTTTTGGGGAAAAAAATATTGCGTGAAATTTTATTCTACGCACGACTGAGTACAACTTTCTAAATTTATATTATGTATGTGTAGCTTCATTAAACTAGAACATAAAATTGTGATTTATCACCATACTTTATCAAACTCACCAGTTAAACCAATCGCTTCTTATATCCGAGGCCCCCTATTTTCACACCATCCACTGTTGTCTACAGCTGGGTTTTTCTTTTTAAAACCGTCACCACAATTTTATTCACAAATTTTCTTTATTTATCCAAATTGAAGAAAAAACAAAAAACGCAATATTATAATTTATAATTTTTTTTTTTTTTTTTTGCAAAATTAAAAATAAAATTTTCCACTGCTAAAACTCAAAATAAACGAAAAATCATCTTTAAAAACCATAATTATTTAACTATTTCGGAAAATTCACTTTTAATTTTTTTAAACTTTAATTTTAAACTAATAATTTGAATTTATGGAGAAAAAACAATAAAATATTTATTAATTAAATGCTTATTATTATCATCACCCATTCCTAAATTGACATTCACTTTTGCGTTGATCGATTCCGATTTTTTTTTGTAAATTTTTCGATTTTTGTTTTGTTTTAGAGAAAATTGATACACGAGATATTTTCCACTTTTTAGTAAAAAAAAATTATTGTAAACAATTTTATATAATAATATAATTTACTATTTGTAAATTTTAATTCAGTTCAATGCGCTTTAATTAAAATTAAAATATATTTTCAAATTTATTTTGTTTTATTTTCAAAAGCACCGAAAAATTGAACAATCGACATCAAGTACCTTGGTTAGTACTGGGCCTGGAGAATTATATAGTTTGCAATAACCGAATACGAAAGTTGAGAAAAAATGATATAAAAGAATTTCGTTCGGCAAATAATAAAAGTAAACAAAAATATTATACAGAATTAGAGTAAAGTTAGTACATTTTAAAATTGAGCTTGTTACTGTTTTTTCTCATATAAAATCAATATCTAATTGGTTTTGTACTAACAAACAGCATCACTTGGAGAAACTTAAACATTCACCTTTGAGAAACTTATGTAGTGTATATTATTGGATTTAGCAAGTACTTTTTGCTTAATCAACATATTTAACAAAGGTCTAATACGGTTATCGTACTAAAAAAAATATTAATTAAAAACCTAAATTATTGTAAGCCCAGTCTAAATAATAATATAATGTTTTGAACCGGTTTATATAGTGGCAAATAGTGTTTCACTTCCGGATAATTATTATTAGAAAAATCAGACGTTACCTACATAAAATTTCGGATTAACAAGATCGAGTAAGTTTCATCTAGTCTAAACACATGACACAATAAGTTTACAACCCATACACCTAGAGTAAACATATTGTGTATTCGAAATAAAATGAGTTTTAGTAATTTGGAACCTGCAAATTACAAGCTTATATTGTGTTTGCAATCGCCACCCTCGTTCAGCTTTCTCGATTTTCATGTTTCATTTTCGGAATATGATTTTCTTTTCCAGTTTTTTCATAGTTTTGTTTTTATAAATTCCAAAATGAAAAATTTTACACCACATGCGCATTTAGTATAATTTTCGTAAATTTTTTTTTATTTCTTTATTTATGTTATTTGTTGTTTTTTTATAAAAAAGATTTTTCTTCAATATTATAGTTTCTATTGTTGGAAAATGTTCATTTCCATGGATCTGCTGCATACTAATCTGTTTTGTTAGTTATATTTTTCATCATATACGTTTCCAAATGGAACATGTTGTTATGCTGTCTGGTTCCGAAAAAAACATATTATGTACATATTAATAAATGAAAGAGATAGAGAAATTAAAATGGTTAAAAATCTCTTAATATTTAAATCTTTCGATTTGAATAATTATATTTTGTTTGTAGTACCTTAAATTTTCTAATTTGGAAGAACTAAGCTACAGAGAAGAATAATTTTGGAACATTTGTATTTTCAGGAATAAAAATCTGATTTTCTCAATTTCATTTTTAACTTTGTGTAATGCTGGGAACAGATGTGCAGAATTTCTGCATGCAGTGATTCACCCAGATCTGCATTCAAAACACATTTATTTATTTATTTTATTTTATTTATTTATTTCAATTAATGATGTACAACACGTAATATAATAATAATAATAAAATTACATAGCTACAAGTTTCTAAATGAAATAAGAACTAAGCAGCTTAAAAAAAATATATATTTTAATTGAATATAATTAGAAAATGCCTTTTGGGCAAGAAGCCAGTGACACCTTCAGTTAAGAAATTAAATATGGTTGGGGGTGATTAAAAACAGTACAAAATAATATATAAATCTAATTTTTTACAAAAATGAATATAAATACTAAAAGAATGTAAAATATAAAAAATAATGAATATTATACAAAATAAAAAAGTGAGAGAACTAAATAGGATATACTTAAACAATCAAATCCAACAAAAAATCTAATGATTCGTGCAATAACCAGGTTTTAAGTGATGTAACAAATTTTCTTTTTTGAAATTGATTCACGGATAAATTTAGGAAGATTATTAAAAATTCTAGGTGCTGTTACTAAAAAGTAATTGAGGAAATGAATTTTTGAAAAATTTAGGAATAGCTTTCAAACACATAGTGTTCCTGCGCAAATCATAGTGACAACTTAAATTCCGATTTCCACAAATTACAAAATAAATCTTCATAACTTTGAACATGCATAGATGCTTCAATGAAAGAATTGAACACGTTACAAACAATGGCCACGAGTGAAAACGTTTATTTTTAAAGAACATAATTGCCTGTTTCTGAACAATAATTAGTGGTTTAACCGTCTCATAGTAAGTTCCACTCCAACAGGAAATATCGTAACGTAAACGCGAATCAATTAACGCATTATAATAACTTTCTAAGGTCCCAAAAGGACAATGTGAACGTAATAGATACAAAATCCTGATATTGGACTAAAGGGAACTCTTCAAAGCAGCTATAAGAGATTTCCAATCTAAATGACAATCAACATTTAATCCTAGGTATTTAATAGAGCTAACTGATTCAATTACTATTCAATTAATGGTACAAGCACCACTTCTAGAGCAGCTAACGTCGTGGAACATAATATCACGGTTAAACGACGGATTACTCATGCTTAAGTTAAGCAATATAACTGTAGTCTTGGCTCTAAGTACAAGTTTGTGAACAACAAACCATTCACTCAAAATATTAAGATCTGTATTAATACAAGAGACAGCCGTCGAGTAGTTGCAGCAATCATAAGCAAATGCCATATCATCTGCATATGTAACAACTTTGCCAAAAAAAATTTGTTTAAAAATAGAATTGACATAAACCAGAAATAAGATGGGGCCCAGAACGGAACCTTGAGGCACACCTACATTAAGTTCAACAGTGAGACTCAGGCAACCACTAATACTAACACATTACGACTTAAGCCACTCATACAAGCAACCTCTAAATCCAATGTGCCAAATTGTATCTAAAAGTATCCGGTGGTTCACCATATCAAAGGCTTTACTTATATCGACAAATAGAGCAGCTGATGTATGAGAATTATTAAGTCCTTTTATTATTATTATAACCTTATTTTTGTTTTTGAGATAACCGACAGAAGAGAAATCGGACGATAATTGCATAATAATAAGCAATCACCTTTTTGGAAGAGCGGAGCGACCGTCGCGGTTTTTAATGCTTGCGGAAAGATACCTTCAATACTACGATTAAATATTTCGCACAAAATATCAACAATATTGTAATTAATTTCTTTTAAGATGGCACTGCTTAGTTCAATATTATCGGTCGTAAATTTGGATTCCAAAGAATTTATAATAATAAATAATTCTGTCGACGTGATTGGCAGGAAGAAACAATTTCTATTGGAATGATTATCTAAAATCATAGTACTCGCGCGATGTGACTGAGTATAATTACTGTTTGATCTCATGGATGTAACAATATTTTGAAAATACAAATTGAAACAATTTGCAATATCAATATGTGAAGAAATTTGTCTACCCGATTCATCGATTATTTCAGAGATTGCGTTGCAACATGTCCCTTTGTTCAGTATTTAATTTCCCAATTCCCACTGCATCTTACAATTGCCTCCCGCTCTTTAAAATTTGTTAAAATAGTATTTCGATTTTGCGTTTATAACTTGTTTATTCAATTCACTCGAATACTTATAATAGTACTTCTTCAGATTGGAATTTTGACTATGTTTTTTAAGTTTCTTGCGAAGTTGGTTTTTCTTTATTATCTTAAAAACCAAAGCATCTGTAACCCAAGGTTTGCGTTTTACAGTTTTTTTACGCTTTGCAAATACATACTTACATTTAGTGATATAATTTTTTAAAATGTAGAGGAACAAATCAAACGCTTCTGAAATATTATCTAAAGCACTTGACATCAAAAATTTGTATTCATCTATTTGCGTTGCATTATCTAGTAAATTAATGTTTAGATCACCAATGACTAAAAGATTTTTGGATTTAAGTCTACACATGAAAGGGCCAAATTCAATAAAAAAAAATGGAGGTGTGGCCAACACACGACTTTCTTTTACGAACAGAGAATTTTGAGAAATTTTATTTTTTTCTTAATTTTATTTTTAATTTTTAAATTTTTAAATTTTTTTTTTAATTTTTTATTTTTATTTGTTTTTAATTTTTGGAAACATTTTGTTTAAAAAAACTTTTTGTAAACCCTATACTTTTTAAGATATTTGCAAAATAAATTTTCTGGACCAAGGGAGTGGCCACTTCCGGTTAGCCGATTTGAAGTAAAATTCACTGGGACCTCCCAATTTATCAGAAAAGCTTAAATCTGAAGTTTCAGTTCGATTGGTTAAACCATCTGGGCTGTAGAGAGGACACAGACAGACTGACAGACTGACAGACAGACGACAGACACCATTTCGAAACCCACTTTTTCGGACTCAGGTTACCTCAAAACAAATAAATCTCTAAAAATCTCATCAAATTTTCATGATTACTATACTTTATTTTACTAGAGTAAAAGAAAGTAAAAGCATCTACTTTGAAAATACATGTTAAAATATAGCAACCTATAGTCACATACCATAGTAATTTTGAAACGATTCAAGACAAAATCGGTTGTAATTTTCACATTTAAATCATCAGCTATGTAAACTGCAACACCAACAGAACGATATTTATTATTACAATTAGCATACAATTTATAGCCTGGTATTGCATAACTATCAACCTCATTATCATTTATCCAAATTTCAGACAAAGCTATTAATTTAGGCATTACACAAAAAGATTGCAAATGGCAAACTGAACAATAATAATTTTTACGCAAGCTACGTATATTTTGGTGCATGACACAAAAATAGTGACCTTTAGAATGAAAAGTCATGGAAGGATGGGAATAAGGTAAAGACAAGTTAGGACCAAAAGATTTGTTAAATAAGTTACTCATAAATAACAATTAATAAAAAATAATTATACCAATTAGAGTTTGTTTAGGTCATGTGCTGCATGCAGTTTAAATTTTTTTGACATTTATTTGATACATACTTAATTTTAATAAATCATTTCTTTTATATGAATGGTGCTTTATTTTGTCATAAATTAATTAATTTTTATTCTCCATTTTGGCGCTTGTCACACAAAGCTTATTTTCTGTTAACAAATTAAAAAATTTGATTGGAAAAAGAAAAGTATACAAATTGTAATAGATTTGTTTTGTGCGCATTCCAATTTTGATGCATACATAATTATGCATTATGCATATCCATTCTCATTGTGTCTTCCATTAAGAAAGGAAGTAAATTATCTTGTTCTTATAACAGTTTGAGTTTTATTTTTTCGGTGTAATTAAGAATATTAGCGGTCATTAATTTTAATCTATCTGGGTAAGTTTTAATTTTAAGTGGTTTAAGTTCTAATGAGGAAAACGGGGAAACACTTTTTCCTGAAATCCATGAAGATGAGCTTGTTATTATGGACACTGAATCAGAATCCGATGATTATTGTGAAAATGGAAAATTAATAAAAATATTGGAAACTGAGAAAAGTAAAATCAACAAAATTACTACAGCTATAAATCTTAAAAGAAAATTATGGAATAAAAATTCAGTTATTAACGTAATGGGTGATAATAAAAGCTTTGACACATGCGAAAAAAATAATGTATGTTCGGTAAATTTAACGGATCGTGACATTCTAGATGATTCTAACGTCAATAATAACAGTGTAAAAGAAAAGGTGGTCGGAAAAGTTTCAATAAAATATTCTAGAAATGATGTAGGTACTTTCAGAGTTATGATTTTCAAAGCCAATATTAATTAAGTATTACTAGGCAGAGATCTAAATTAAATTAGATTAATAAACATTTTATCTATCGAGCAAATGAGCAAAAACATGGCGAGGGTGTCGTTTAAAACCTATTCGGACCCTAATGCGTGTGTCGATTCCAAACCGCTAAAGACATTTGATATGTATGAGGTATTCATTCCGTTTAATTTTAATAGAACAATTGGTTTGATTAGAAATATCACAACGATTATAAGCATGGCTGAACTTAATTCAAACATAAAGTCTTCCATCCCATTTGAGAAAATTGAAAGGATGACTAGATGGAATGTTGAATCCAAAACATCAAGCGATGTGGACATGATTAAGATCACATTTAAAGCAAGTACTATTCCAGAAAAAATTATTATGTATGAAAATATTTTGTTGAGAGTCGATTATTTCATTCCAAATCCCATGTACTATCTAAAATGCTTAAATTATGGTCATACCACCAAGAGATACAGGGCGGTCGAGTCAATTCGTTGTGTAGTGTAGTGTGTGCAAAATTATTAGATGGGGATTCCTGGTCATATTTGTGACAAAGACAAACCATATTGCAAATTTTGTGGAAGTGGACCATTATAAATGTCAGGAGAGAATTCGACAAAAAAAGATTGCAGAATATATGGTGATGTACAATTCAGATCTTCTCACAAAGAAGTCAAATTAAAATTATTTGGATTAAAGCAAAATACCTACGCTAAAGGATTTCTTCCACCCAGATGACAAAGAGGAGCAGAACGAGAAGCATAAAAATGTATTGCTAAAAAGGGACAAAAAAATAAAAATACTATTTAATCTAGTTAAAGAATTAAAAACACAAATTAAATCAAAAGATGTGGTATTAAAAATTTAGACATCAAACTGAGTAACAAAATTATCAAAGCAAATAATGTTGCTGATATACACATTATGAGGACTAAAATTGGCGAGTGTCTAAAGAAAGTCTAAAAATATTTATGAACTGCTTCAATATAATACAGATAAACATTAGAAGTCTTAAAAGTAGTTTAGCTCTTATAGAACAATACATGGGCATTAATAATATCTCTATAGCGATTCTATCTAAAACAACCTTAACATCATTACTAAAGATGTGTGTTGGGTGCGTCTCAATAGGGTAGGGGTTGACCGTCTATAGTCATGTATCTCGTGGTCTATATATATTCCAACACTGCAACTATGTATAAACCACCAAATGTTTCTAGTATACGTGGTAACACCCGCGGGCAACGATGTGAAGCATCGGCGAAATACTAGAGGCGAGTGCAGTACACTATAAATGAGCAATGAGCGTAACAAATATGGAAACTAATACCACAGGTGGTATACCTGTTGCTCAGGTAAATCCACCCTCTTCGGAGGTCGGTCTCATGGATTCTGGGGGAAACCAGCCATTGCTATACTACAATTGTTTTAACCAATCCCAAGACATGTTGGTGAATAAACAAGCTCAATTGAGTGAAACAGAAAAGGGTAATCCACATCCTTTCCAGAGGGGTAACAAAGTGTCGTATTCTCCGATAAGAGGCGGTAGTTCCCCCATTGGGGCCAGCAGCCACAACACTCGTTCTACAAACGAAGAAAAGCTTCACAATGAATTGTGTAAAGCTAACAATTCATTAGTTGAAGCCAAAAATATAAAAAAGAAACTGAATGTTACAATTGCATGGATGCAGGAGCGTATGAAGAAGCTTAAAAACGAAATTAAAGCTCTTAAGCCAAAGAAGGACATCGGCTCTACTCCTAACCAGAATACAACTCCACAAGAGTATCATACGGATGAAGAAAAACTAGCTCGAGAAACTGAGTGGATTAGAATTAAAGGTGGGGAAAAAAAGAGACGGAATAATACATCCTCCCCACCTCAATTAAAGGATGATGTTCCAAATATTATCCAGAAACAACCAAAAAAAAATACTTCCACCACCACCAATAGTAATAGATGAAGTCAAAGTCTACGATGTACTCTATGAGAAAGTAAAAACCATAACTACTACTAATATGTTTAATGCAGAGGTGATGAATGGAAACACCAACAAAATAAACTTAGAAGATGCTGAAACATACAGAAAATTGACAAAAATGTTAAATGAAGAAAAACGTGCTTGGCACACGTTTGAAGACAAACAAATCAGATCAATTAGGGTCATAGCTAAAAACTTACACTCTACGTGTAAACCAGAAAAAATAATTGATGACCTGAAATCAAAAGGATTTAAGGCAACTGAAGCATCGAGTATGCTAAAACGAAGAGGCAAAGTACCTCTCAACATGTTTATGTTGACCTTCGATACTGATGAAGATATCGAAAAAATTTATCAAATTAAGTACATCTTAGAGTGAAAAGTGGTTATTCAGCCTCTAAGAAGATCTAAGCTTATACCACAATGTAAACAATGTCAAGCCTGGTGGACATACACAAAAATATTGCAACAGGGAACCCAGGTGTGTCAAATGTTTAGGTAAACATCATACCAAAAATTGTGTAAAAGCCCAAAATGTTCAACCTAAATGCGTCCACTGTGGAGAAAACCATCCGGCTAACTAAAGAGGATGCAGCGTTGCTGTTGTACTGCAAAATATCAAAAATAAGAACGTGATTGCTAAAAATCCATGTTTATGCAGGAGGCAAGCGGTTAAAATAAACCGACCATAAGTAAATCGTAGAGTGTCGGAAACTACTCAAGGACAATTTGGTAAAATGACTTATGCTCAAGTAATGATGAGCAACGGAAATCCAGGAAAAACTGCTCAAAATGACGATATAAGTCAAACACTACAATTAATTTTAAGCAGACTAAATACATTTGATGAGCGATTACAGAAACTAGAGTACAGCACTAAAGGAGCCATCCCTAAACAGAAAAATGGCCCATGATTTTAGAATCTTATGTTGGAATGCCAATGGACTAATATAACATCAACAAGAACTGCAAGTGGTCCTGGACACAGAAAAAATCGATGTATGTCTCATTACGTAAACACACTTCACTATACAATCAATTATTAAATTTAAAAATTATCAAATATACACACTATTCACCCTGGAAACACTTCTAAAGTGGTAGTGCTGTTATAATTAGAAATAGTATTCATCACTATGAGGAGTTAAAATATGAAACGGAAGAAATACAAGCAACTGCTATTATTGTCAAATTCAAAAGTAGTTCTATTTGTATTGCTAGTATTTACTGCCCACCGAAGCACTCAATGAAAGAAAAAGATTATCTCGAGTTCCTCAGTAAATTAGGAAAACGATTTGTACTTGGAGGAGCCTTTAATGCAAAAAATGTTCACTGGGATCCAGATTAACAACGATTAAGTGTAAACTCCTGTACCTCCCCTGTAACTCCTAAAAGCTATCAGAAAATGCAGTTGTGAAGCCCACTTAACTGGAAAACCAACCTACTGGCCAACTGATCCAAACAAAGTACCAGATCTGATTGATTTCTTCATAATAAAGAACATATCTGTAAATTGTGTACAAGCAGATCAATGCCTGACTTAAACTCTGATCATTCACCAATACTTCTAAAGTTAAGTGAAAAAATCATTCAGAAAGAAACAAACTCATTCCTAGTAAATAATCACACTAATTGGGCATTCTTTAGACTATCGTTAGAAGAAAAAATTAACTTAATGGTTCCATTAAAGACTGAAGAACAATTAGACAAAGAAATTCACAAATTTGTAAACGATATACAGCAATCAGCTTGGGAAAATACTCCTGAAATTAAAACGAAAATCAAGGGAAACAACTACCCTATGGAAATTAGGGGGCTCCTCGCAGAAAAAGAAGATTATGGCAACAAACAAGGGCCCCCCAAGATAAAACTCATTTAAACAATCTCACTCAACAATTATGAAGAGAGATCAAAGAATTGAAAGATGAATCAATCAGCAACTATTTAAGAAAATTAACTAATGTTAACAGTACTGATTATTCTCTTTGGAAAGCAACCAAAAGAATCAAAAGACCAATAATGCAGATTCCCCCAATAAAAATAGCAGGTGAGAAATGGGCTAGAAACAATGAAGACAAAGCTCAAGAATTTGCTGAACACCTCGAAAAAATATTCCAGCCACATGAAGACCAAACGTTGGAAGCCGAGATAATAACTGAACAAGCTGTGCAAAAAAGTAAAGAAATCCTACCCACAACACCAAAAGAAGTCATGCGTGAGATAACAGCTAATATGAATACGAAAAAAGCTCCTGGGTACGATCTTATTATTGCAGAAATCTTAAAAGAACTGCCAAGGAAAGCTCTGGTGAAACTCACCAATCTTATAAATGCAGCATTTAGAATCAAATGTGTACCAAGCTTATGGAAAATTGTAAAGAAATTGTGATCTGAAAACCTGGGAAACCACCACACATAACATCGTCCTACAGGCCAATTTCGCTATTACCAGTCATGTCCAAACACTTTGAGAAGCTTCTGGTAAAAAGATAAAATACGATAATCGAGAGTAAAAACTTGATCCCAAATCATCAGTTCGATTTACGCAACAAACACTCAACAATTGATCAAGTACACAGAATAACCAGTATAATTGAGAAAGAATTAGAGGAGAAAAAAGTCTGTTCAACAGTATTTCTAGACGTTGCACAAGCGTTTGATAGAGTGTGGCATGAAGGACTTAACCACAAATTAAGGAATCTTCTACCAATGCAATTTGCTAAGATACTAGAGTCTTACTTGAAAGATAGGTTCTTCAGGATTAAGTTAGATGATACATTTTCTGAATTGAAAGAAATCAATGCAGGAGTTACGCAGGACAGTGTATTAGGGCCGGTATTATACCTACTATACACTTATAATCTCCCTACATTAGAAAACCGCACAGTGACAGCTTTTGCAGATGATACGGCGATCTTAGTTGTTGGAAAAAGCAAAGAAGAATCAACACAGAAGTTACAATCAGCTGTAACTCAAATATGAAAATGGAGAAAAAGAAGGAGAATAAAACTAAATGAAGCTAAATCAGTTCTCATCAACTTTACAAACAGACGATTCAAACATTTTTCGATTACCATAAATCGGGAAATAATACCGCATGCGAACACAGCTAAGTATCTCGGCATGACCCTGGATGCTAAACTACGATGGAAAGCACACTCAAGAAGAAAAGTGAAGAATTAAGACTTAAATACAGAAAAATGTATTGGCTGATGGGAAGGAACTCTACTTTATCAACATACAACAAGCTTTTACTTTATAAGCAAATATTGAAACCGATTTGGACTTATGGTATTCAGCTTTGGGGTAGTACCAAACAGAGCAACGTAAATATCATCCAAAGATTTCAGAATATGGCATTAAGGAACATCGTTGATGCACCTTGGTATGTCAGGAACAATGATTTTTATAGGGACCTTAAAATGAACCTCATCTTAAACGAAATCGAGGAAAAAGCACGAAGACATGAAGAAAGGCTCCGCCTACATGTAAACATTTAAGCAAGTCAACTCTTAAGCATCACGAAATTAGTACGCAGACTTAAAAGAACCAAACCTTTTGAGCTGGTGTGATTGTCAGTTTAAGCAGCATTGTGCTGATCTAAAAAATCACCAAACACTATGGAACGCCAATGGGAAGAAGCCATAGATTAATTTAAGTTAGTAAATTAAGTCAGAAACAAATTGCTAATGAGCAAATTTGTTTTATGTAATTACAATCTAGTCTCCTGGACTAATGAGTCCAGGAGACTAGATTGTAATTACATAAAATAAATAAATAAAATTTATTCTAAATAAAAAATAAAAAAAAATTACTAAAGATAGACGTGATGGTTTTGGGGGAGTGGGTTTCGTTATAAAAAAAAACATTTCTTGGCTTATTGTGGTAATATCTATACATATAACAGATTAGAAGCTCTTAAAATAAATATAAAATTCAAACACATTAACCTAAGCATTGTTTCTTTTTACAACAACTCGAGAAGGACAAAAGTCGAAATGATTAGTGAATTTGAAAGGTTAAACAAAAAAAAAAAAAAAAAAGTTTAAATTTATCAAACTAAAATTGAAACTAAAAATTAACCTCCAATTCAAGCCAAAAACCGAATTTATTGATCGCAAGTAAGAAAAATTAAATAACAAAAAAAGGAGCAATCCAATTTCTTATAAACTAACCTATCTAGCTAACCTACTTCCCTAAAAGAAACTTAAATATCTATTTTAATTACCCTACACCATATTAAAATTATGATACGACAAAGAAAGATAATTTAAATATGTATGTAGTATAATTGAATAAAAAAAATTACTGTAATAAAATGAAACAAATATTGAAACTTATCAGTAAAAATATTGGCTGATGTTCGTTGTTCGTGTTGGTATTATCGGTGCTATGTTGACTGTTGAGTATTTTCTACTTTTTTTTTATGGCATACAATACAGAACCATTTAACTCTCAATAATATTTAAGATTTTGTTTTTGTCTTTTCCCTCTCAATCTATTGATATTTTAAGAAAGAGGCCACACCCACCCACGCACACGTTTATTTAATATAAAATATTTATTTATTTTTATTTTTTATTTAATGATTCGCTAAAGGCGTAATTATTTGAACCAAAATAAATTGAGAGTAGAATGGTTATGACGGTGTACGTGTGCTCTGTTACAATGTTTAAACACTCTGGAGCAGCTTTGGATATTTCTCTGTGTTCTCAAAATTTATCGAATATTATTTCATGGAAAGCTACATCGGAAAATTTGGGGAGTGATCATATGGTACTTCTAATAAATTACAAACTTCCAGAAAGGTCCAAAGCACAAGTAACGAACTGGAAAAAAACATAGACGAATTTAACAAAAATTGGGACATTAGCAAAAATGAGAACATTGAAGACTATCTAGAGAAGTCAATCAACGAGAATACGAGTTTCATTGCCACTAATCCTAATCATAAGCCAAAACCTTGGTGGAATGAACAATTACAAAGATTGTGGGACATTACATTTTTCAAACAAAGAATACATATATAACAGTAACAAGACATTATACACAGCGTTAGAACTAAAATGAGCTAATCAAATACTTAAATTGAAAATCAAAAATGCAAAGAAAATTAGTTGGATCTCATTTTTGAACAATATTAACCACCGTAAAAATAATTCAGAAATTTGGAAAAGTATTAACAAATTAAAAAACAAAAAACAATCCAGCTTCAAAATTTTAGAAAACAATATAGAGGCCGCTAGATTTTTAAATTATAACTTTCCATTTTCATTAGAAACTAGTAATATTATTTCCGACACCCAAAATGACCAATTTATTTATGTGTCCAAAAGCGAAAACCACTTAAGTGAAAACAAGCTACTTTCCAGCAGAAGCTAATAAAAATTTAAATCGAATTCTGGAAAAACTGGTTTAGTGTTTCTTTCAAAATTTATGACTTATAAGTGGCTTTAAAAATTGGACAGTATAATGCAGACATAAAATTGTACTAAATGAGCTAAAACTAATAAAATCGCTTAAGTGCACTTATGTGGTTTTCGCTTTTGGACACAGATTTATTTAAAGACACAGAAATTATTGAAATAACTAATAACTCTAAAAACCCAGTCCCGGGAGATGACAAAATAAATTGCAAACTAATCATAAAATCTAATCATCACATGATAACTGCAATTAAAAATTTATTCATTAAAATTTGGAATAATAAAAGATATCCTGAAAGATGGAAAACTACAAAAGTTGTTGCGATTTTAAAAAAGGGCAAATATGACAAAGATGTGTCAAATTACAGACCTATCTGTCTACTCCCCATTTTCTCAACGATATTTAACAAATTAATACTCAATAGAATTAAAGAAAATTTAAATAAACACAACATTCTCAATAATAATTCCTTCGGTTTAAGGAAAGGTAAAAGTTTGACGGACTGCATGATTGAAATAATTAATTATATTAAAGGCGAAAAAAATAAAAACAAAAAATTGCTAATAATAAATACGGATGTAATGAAAGCTTTTGGCAATGTCAATAGACCAATACTCATAAATATCCTGAAGCAACAAAATTTTCCATATCCTATAATTGAGTGGATTCACCAATTTTTATCAAACTTTGATCAGCAACCCCAACTTTCAACATAAGCAGTTTACAAATTCTGGAATTCTTCAGGGTAGTTGCTTAAGCCCAACCCTTTTTAATACATATACAAATAACATTCTTGAGCTTAACAACGAACATTGTAGATTATTTCAGTTTGCAGATGACATCTGTTTAGTTATCAGTGGACCCAACAATGATGATGTGTTTAACAATGCTAACAGGACAATGGTCTTAATGTCTCAAAAATTAGATAACCAAATCAATAGAAATATTTGTGCAACATTTTAGAAATATCTAATGGGTATCATGGGGAAAAATTAAGATTTTTATTTGGGCCATTGAAGCATTCCTAAGCAACACTAACTACTTTCTAACCGATTAGCATCAACTTCAGTGGTATGTGTGTGTGTGTGTGTGTGTATGTGTGTGTGTGTGTGTGTGTGTGTGTGTGTGTGTGTGTGTGTGTGTGTGTGTGTGTGTGTGTGTGTGTGTGTGTGTGTGTGTGTGTGTGTGTGTGTGTGTGTGTGTGTGTGTGTGTGTGTGTGTGTGTGTGTGTGTGTGTGTGTGTGTGTGTGTGTGTGTGTGTGTGTGGGTTGTGCCTGCCTAAAATTTGTTCAATTATATTTCTTCTAAATTAGTTCCATATGATCTAATTCATCATGAGCTTTGGAACATTTAGGTGTAGCTAACAATGTTTTTTGATGTTTTTCTAAAACTACCATCTTTCTAGTTATTTTTTTTTAAGTTAAAAGAGGAGCTAAATTTGCTGCATTTTGTAAGTGATAAGACTTTTCCTTAATGATGTCCAGGAATCTTCCTCATTTAAGGTTATTTTCTTTAATTAAATTATTTTTAATAATGTTAAAATAATTTTCAATATTTGCATTGGATACTCTACCTTGCGGTTTGAAGTAACGCAATAAAATAGTTCCCCAGAAAGGTAGGTAAGTCATATAATGACGAGTACAAAATATAACAAAATCGTTTGCCAAATATTCATTTTTCTGGAAACTGCTTCCTGCGCTTTGATTAATTTTATTTTGAGTTTCAATCATGATGTCAAAATATTGTTGATATGGCGATTGCCCATAGTCATTAATAATGTCAATATCTTCATCTTGATCTTCTTTGACCTCTTCGGGTTTTGAAAATTCGGAAACGGGTGTTTTTCCTCCACCAGCCTTATGTATATTTCATAGCTTTGCACAAAAGTACTGGTTTTGTATTTAGAACAGCAGACAGCACATAATATTCAAACAGTGCGTCTACTTCAAATAAGTCTTTTGCGTCCAATATCATTAGAAATACTATCATTAAAAACTGTTTTACTGGTTTTCTGCAGTCAGGTATTTTAGCCTTAATTTGACGAACTTATATCGCAGTTTTAATGAAACCGGTGGACCACGAAATTCTCCTAACTCAGCTGAGAATAGGTGTTGGTATTTCTCCAATATGTTCGAAAATTTCGTTGGTCGAATTGAATGCACTCCATGGATGGAGATTCCCAATGGTCTGAACCAATCAAGACCCAAGATGTTGGTTTTGTTTCCCGTAGTGACAAACAATGGCATATTGTAGATGAATCGGCCATTGTATTCGACGTCGACCTCAGTGCGACCGAGAATCTGGATCGGATTCTGTTGAAAATCTCTCAATTTAAGCCCAGATGGCTGAAGAATCGGCGGTGATTTCCAGATTAAACTAAGGGCTAACTCCGAAATAATGGTATATCGAGAGCCCGAGTCGACTTCGAAATGGCAAGGCACCTTGTTGATAATGACTGTTGTGTCCGTTTTCACTTCGCTGGACAAGGATACCTGCTTGACAGAGTTTGTACTTCGTTTGTAATATCTTTTCTTAGACTTTGTTGGTTTTCCGGCACGGTTAGCAGGATCAGATCGGCAGACCCGCTGTAGATGACCAATGATTCCACAGAAATTACAAGCACTGCTTCGATATTTGCAGGTTGAACGTAAATGATTCTCTCCGCAGCTTTCGCATTGAACTGATGCACGCGGATGACGGTGTTGTTCGCGGCTGACTTTCGTGGGCTGGGCACGATTGAAGTTGGATGGTTGGTGTGATTGCTGAACAATCTTTACTTGGCCGGACTGTTGATGGGCGTCGGTGATCGCTTTGTGATCCTGAATGGCAGCCTCGGCGGCAACGGCATTATCACAAACTTTCTCCAAGGTCAAAGTCTTTTCAGCTAAAAATTGTTGTTGCAAGGCTGAATTGTGGATACCGCACACTATTCGATCACGGAGCATGCGTTCAAGGCTTCCGGTTGGAAAATTGCATTCCTTGGCTAATCGTCGGAGCTCAGCGATATATTCTGCGACCTTCTCCTCAGGCATTTGCTCTCGTTTAAAGAATTTAAACGAGGCCGCAATTTCCGATGGTGTGGGAGAAAAATGGTCAGTGAGACGTTTAATAATGTCTTTATACACCACTTCACTAACCTTTTGGGGAGCTATGAGGGATTCCAAAAGCTCATATGTATTTCCTCCACATAGCGTCAGGAAAATCGCTCGCTTTTTTGTAGCGTCCACAATCTCATTCGCCTCGAAAAATAGTTCGAAACGTCGGCAATAACCTTGCCAGCTGGATCCTTTCCGCACTTCAAATGGTTCCATCGTTCCGATTGATGCCATTGCAACTCGTACACGTACACAATTTTTTTTTTTAATTTAAATTTTATAAAATACACGCGGTATTTTATTATAATTAACAAAAGTTAATAAAAAGCAAAATATTATCACACCACTTTTATTTTGAATGCGGTATTTGTGTTATTGTAACAAATAATTTCAACAAACAAAATAGTCACACCACTTTTATTTTGCACGCGGTATAATAAAAAAAAAATCTCGAATTTTAATTTTTATTTATTATTTTATTACTTGACTCTCGTCGCCAATATTATGTTTGGTAGTAACTGATCAACACCGTAAATACAATTGAATTTATTTTCTAAAATTACAACCAAAATGCAATACATAACAGTCGTTACAATATGTAAGTATATTTGTTGAAAAGTACATTAATGTTACAATGTACAGTGGCTCAATACATTACAATTAATAAATTCACAAACTTTAGAAAGCAGACGCTTGCCCACCAAAATTACAACGAAAAAGTGTTATTATGTTAGTTTGCTGTCGCTTTTCAGTCGTTTCGGCGATTAGATTTGAATTTAGTCGAAATTCGGAGAGTTGGCCAACGAAAAATGATTCGTTCTTCCTAAGGTGCTCTCTAACGTTTACAGCAAAAATTGAATATAAATATTTTTCGAAAGGACTGAAATGTTGAACAAAAGTATCGAAGTATGTACTTTTTATTTACAAAAGAACCGAAAAAAGTACTAAAGGATCAACTTTTTCATCCCTGGTCTGTAATAAGTTGATTTTCCGGCATTTTTTATAGACAAATATATTAATTGTTCATGGCAATCCCAATATTTTCGATCTGGTAAATCAGAAAAATACTGAGGCCAATCGCTCATAATATATCTACTGAAAAAAAGTAGAAATATCTTCCCCCCCTCCCCATAATTTTGGCTGAAGGCCCAAAGAGTTATACCAATGTACCACTCTGCAAAAATGAGAACCTTCCATAAGTTCTTTCTGTTGGTAGTTTGGTTTCGTATCGTACTGAAAAGTATGGTCTACTCATCAGGCAGCTACGACCATACTACAAAAAATTCCACTCTAACCACATACATTAAGTATCTGGCCAGAACGTAATGATATAGCGAATTATTATTTACTACATCAAAAATAAAAACCCATGGAGAAACCTCATTTGTGTGTGTATTATGCTCACACGTATATTTGTTAAGAATTTAATTTCAAAGATTTTCATTTCATTTTTGTCTGTCTGTAATAAGTTGATTTTTCGGCATTTTTTATAGACAAATATATTAATTGTTCTCCATGGGTTTTTATATTTGATGTAGTGAAATTTAACGACAGGCCAACAAACCTAGGAGGCATAAGATATTGGGGTGAATTTAATGGAAATTAATTTAGTGAAATTAATTTTTCGGTGTAATCGAATCATTAATGACATAATGTTAATGTTGATGTTTGGTATTGGTATTGATGTGGATGTGGATGTTAATGCTCATACTGGATTATCAGGTTTTATTTTTTTTTTTGTTTGTTATTTTTTATTTTTTTTATTTTTGGAACATTTTGTATATTTTGTAATACAAAATGTTTCAAAGAAATAATAAAGAAAATAGGAAAATGTAAATAAATATAAAAAATAAAAAATAAAAAGATATAACAAACATAAAGAAAATAAACAAAAATAAAAAATGCAAAAGAACAGGACCTCTATCCTTCGTAATTTCACTGTTGCTTTTCGTATTTAATTTATTTGTTATAATTTATTGTACATGATAATAAGCCGCGACATTAGTGGTTAGTGTCTTTATTAAATTTCATTATTTATTAAGAAGTGTTTCCAGAAACTGTTAAAAATATCAAAATTTTAATTTTGCAATTTTCCAGTAATCCATTTTCGGAAATTTGTAATGTTTGTGTAAACACCCGGGTAACCTGGCCGTCCACATCCATACCCCCAAGACACAGTTCCAATTAGGTAACCACCCTGCACCATTGGTCCTCCTGAGTCGCCTTGACAACTATCAACCATTATATGGTTCTTTCTTTTTAATCCAGCACAAAACATATTTTCGGTAATTTTTGCAATATTCCTGTAGGCCATTTCACAAGTTGCACGCGGAATTATTTGAACTTCAGCTGACTGTAGGTTTGTAGCCGGTTCTCCATATTCCTATGAATTGCAAATTTTCATGAAATCGAATTTATTGAAATTATTTTTATTTATAGTTTTACGTTTTTGCGGCCCCATCCCGATATTACCGCTAATTCATCTGTAAACTTAAAGTTTATGGGTGGTAAATCGATTGCTTTTATTCTAGAGCTGAAAGGTAGCTTATTAGCCAATGTAATCAATGCAATATCAAAATCTTGTGTTTGCGGAGAATATTTCTCATGACATGCAGCATTTGCAATAGAAAAGGTTTGCCGTCCTCTTATTTTCGTAGATCCAGCCATAACATCATACAGATATTTAATTTCATAATTTATACACCTGTAACAATAATTACAACTATGTGCTCCACTCAATAATCTAACAACACTTACGGATACAAACAATGTGCAGCCGTGATAACATGGAAAGCAGTAACAATTGCACCGCCACAGCTATGATACCCATAGTGTCTAATTGACACTTGGTATGGACATTTTTCAATGGGACTGTCTTTTCCATTTACTATTAGAGCTTCGAAAGATGGTTCTCCTGTAACAACTGAACAGAAATACATAAGTTTACAAGATCCAATCGTTTCAAAACAATGCCCTCACTTGTGAGGAGACTTGGTAAAAGTAACATAAGTTTTGTTTTCAAACAACTAATTATCGGCTTCATAATTACAAACAACACGAATTTAGTAATCACTGTACTGAAACTATTAATAAAATAATAACAATTTGTTGAAAGTCACATAACATTTCGTATTTATACTAGTAATCTTAAATGTGATTTATAGTATATACTAAATCAGGTGTAAAAGTGTCATGAAAATACATTTTTTAATTAATTGTTTAGAAAATATTTGATGAGCAATATATACAGTGCTGAACAAAACATTTACAACTATCCCACTATCAGTAAAACACAAAATAAAGTCAGATTTATTACAAGAAATGTATAATCCATAATTGAAAAAAATATAAACTATGGTGAACAAAAATGGGCAACAAATTAATTAAAACAAAAACCATTCAATTCTTCAATACGTTATATTTTAAGCCCTCTCTTGTAGCTTTACGCCGACGAACCAACAATGAATACTCAATCCGCTGGAATAATATTGCTCCTTTTTAGTGTAATTCTATAATAATGCTACATTGTAGTAAATTATTTTGCCAGTTTACTAAGTTTATTACAACACTTCGTTCGAAACATAATAAATGTTTTGTTACTTAATTTTTTTTACTTAACTTATAATACAATATTTTCGTACAAATGCCGGTCCATTGAGAATATTCAACATTTGGTCTGACCTAATCTTGACACTAATCTTAACCTGAGTACTGTTAATCTTTGAGAATTTGCCTTACTCACCTGCGGACTCCAAAATCGGGTCTCACATCTTGAGAATACTCGAGCACTCAACACCAATGATGTTAAGTAAATAATGAGTTTCGTTTTATACCTTCGGACTGGTATGAGATTAAGATGGGATCGAATTTCTTTCTCTACCGGATTCATCACATCTACTTCATGTATTTCTTTTTGCGTGTCGTGGTTCTTCGTAAATTAGGCTAACCTTCTAAGTTTACATCTCTTCCACGATATTTGTATTGCTCCGTTTAAGAGTTCTGCTGTACCTTTTGCGGCTCGATCATTACACTTTGACGAAATTTACATGAAACCATGAGCGAATTTTGAAACAAAAACGATTTGTTCAAATCGGTTTTGCCATCTCAGAATAATAGAGGGACATGAATGTACATACTTGAATGTCTAACTGACCAAATCGATTAGGTGCGCAAAATTTTGTTTTCCATAATAATATAATATGCACGATTCTAAGTTCAAACATTTTATCTTATGTTATTTTGTTTTTTTCAATACAAATTCATAAAGGAAGCGGAGAAATAAAATAACATAACATGAATTTGATCGTTCCAGAATCGGGCCCAATGTCTCCTGTTTTATCACTTTTCTGTACTTATTATTTTATGGAGTTAATCGATTTGGTAAGTGAGGCATTCCACCTAAAAAATGTAAATATGCGTCATATTGAGAACTTCCTTCTCATTCAAGCGAGTTAATGACTGAAGAATATTGGGTTTGTTCATAGTAATAATTGCGTATTTAATAAAAACAACCCTTTTCTTTATTTTTCTAGTTGTTTGCGGTGAGAAAAATTACTAAGATAATATTTATGGCGATAAATCAAACATCTGTTTAGTGAAATAAACCTTAATAATGCAAATTATCGAAAAGGTGCAAAGTTTGGCCTAATACTGTACGTTTGTGTAATTTCCAATTCAAGTACACGAATGAAAACTTAGTTTAAAAATGTGTTTTATGTGTGGAATTTTACGATACAAAAATCTTTTTTTTTTTTTAAACAGACATTCCGATATTAATTATTTAAAATACCTACATTTTGAAATACGAGTAGTTTAATTATCTATGTCTACATTTTATTTTTATTTCAAAATTTATTTAGTTGCTGAGTCGAAACTTAATTAGTTCGAATAATTATTCGTCTGAGCAAATGGAGATATTAGAGCTCGAAGAAATTAATTTTTTTTTTTTTTGCAAGTAGAATTAAAGGAATGAAAATGAAGTAAGTTTATTTCTACAGCAATGACGTAGTCTAGTTTTTACAGTCTATTAAATTTTTCAAAATTTCATTATTTTTGTTTCTCTTTTGTGTTGTGTTCGGTCGTTTTATAAAACTTTAGTGTTAATTTTCCAATGGATTTGGGCGAAGGGATGTAATATAATTTGGAAGTTTTTTTTTGTCTTGAGCGAAAGGATGTAATACCACTGTTAATCTTGGAAAAACAGTTGTTTGTAAATTAATAGACGAAAGAAGTATTAAAGAAAATAAATACCAAGCGAATACAAGCAAGGGAAATATAATAGATCATCTGCTCCCCTGTGGTTTGTAGGTAACTGCAGCTAAAACAGGTACCGTTGCTGTTTCCCGTTGTCACTTGTTTGAAGGCTTCCATTCTCTAAAAATATGGTTACAATCCGATAAAAGCAAGCTCGAAACGATGTGTTTCTAATAAGAAATTTTCTTGAATATAAATTTAAAGCAGCATTAATGTTTCTTTTACTTTGAACAAAAATTAAAATCATTTTAATTTTTCCACTAATGTTAAATCTGTTACAATTGTGAAACAATGATTTTTTTTAAATAAATTATACCTTAAAAAAAAATTACTGCTATATAATTAGTAATTTTATATTATTATTTAATATGACCGAAAACAACTAAAGGCTGGAACAGGGAGTCAGTAAGAAACCTTACGGAATTTGACGAAAGTTTTTTCTTACAGAAAATTGGATTGGTCGACCAGTGAAATCAGTCAAGCAACTTATCAGATAACATAAAGCAAGCGCAAATTTATTTTGAACGCATTAAACGATATTTTATATACTTGTTGGTCTGCTACGAGTACATATGTATGTAATATAGAAAAGATTATTATATTTTTTGGTGGCAAATTTGAAATGGAAGAACTTGAAGATTTACATGAGATGCTTTATTGTTGAAGGGACTAAAATGTCTCAAAAAACTACAAAATAAACAAAAAAAACGTAGATCTTGTGACGTCTCAGAAAATAAACCGAACAAGGAATAGATTTGGCTATTACAAGGTAAACATCTAACCAGATTATCGAAGCCATTATAAATACATCTAACGTTTTTATGGTACCATTTTGACAAATAAAAACTCACAATGAACAGCAATTTTTTATACATACACGGATGACCCGAGAGGTATTTAATAAGTTATTAAGTTTGGTACAGCCACAATTTATTAAGCAGTGAATTTCGATTAGCTCTAGCGATACCGTGAGTTTACAAAATAAATTGTTATTTACTTATAATGAATACTATCGAAAAACTTGTAGGGATGCTCATTCCAGACCCTTTCGCGGAGCTGGAAAATCGGATAAGAAACGGTGCGATAAATGGTAGGCGATGCGGTTTGGCACGCACTTGTAAGATTATATGTATCTGAGCCTAACTTAAATGACTTCAACTTAATTTAAACATCATTTCTGCCTACGAGTAATTTACCTAACTGTATAGGTGTCATCGATGGCAAGCACATTGCCTTTGATACCCTTCAGACAGAGGCAGTGAATTTTATAATTATAAAAAGAATTTAGCATATGGTTTTAATGGCGGATTGTGATACTCAATATATTTCTGCAGATATAGACATCGGGGCGTACGGGTTCCAGAGCGACGGAGATAAAAAATTGCCTTTTTTACAATAAATAAAACTAAAATTTATATCTATTTAGGAATTTTCAACAATAGTAATTTTAAGAAACGTTTGTGTAATCTGTCACTTGAACATGTCATGTGTCCAAATGAACGAGGTGAGTTACTCCTTGATTACATTTTAAGCACTAACCTTCATATATGTAACATAGGCAATAAGCCGACTTTTATAACTAGAAATGAACCAAAAAGTTCAATCTACAGAAATAGGAGGAAAACCAACTGGGGTACCTTTAGAACAATTTTGGGTAATTCACTACCAGTTCCGGTGCCAAAACCTCCAAAAACTGCGAAAGAGCTCGATTGGCTAGTAAACAAGCTGTCCGGAGCTTTTAATAAAGCGATACTATGTAGGCTCTAGTCCTCTTAGCATTCGTAGGGGTAAATCACGGCCACGCTGGTGGTTCAAGGAGATTCAACAAACACGTCAAAATGCAAAAGACTCTTCAAAACAGCAAGGAAGACGAGCCGCTTTAGACTGGAACTCCTATTAGGAAGTCCTCAAAATTTACAAATAACAATTGAGAAGTATATGATTTTAATATGTTCCGAAGATTGTAAGAGAATTCAATCCAGTTTCGAACTGATGAGCTTATTATTATGAAAAAATCAATCTTCTCATCAGGCCGCGGCGACTGGACTGATTATATCATAGCGAATCGTACTAATACAGATGAATTCTATTACAATTTTTATTCTTCACAATATTCACACAGCTCTATTTCTGTGTACGCTAATTTTTACTTTATTAATTCTTTGTTGAATGTTAATTAATTCACGTAATTTCTACTATGCTACCGGTGATTAGACCATTTTAAGTGTGTTTCGATTAACACGAGAAGTATATTAGTACTACTTCTCGTGTTAATCGAAACACGCTTAAAATGGTCTAATCACCGGTTGCATATTAGAAATTACGTGAATTAATTAACATTCAACAAAAAATTATTAAAGCAAAAATTGAGAAGTGCCAAGAACAGATCTTGCTGACTATACTGTGGCAAAATTCAGGAGTATTCGGAGATGTCTAGGCTACGCAAAGTACTATCAACTGGTCCTTCCATCCCAAGTTATCTTCAACGGGCGGTGGGAACAGTCTCTCATTTTCCTGGTTGTTCCCAATCTGTACCTACCACATCAGTAGGTAATAAGGCTAGTAGCCTTGTAGGCAAAATTTTTAGCAGAAAAAAGGTCCTGTGGACGATAAATAGTTTTAAATCATATAAGTCGCATGGGCTCGATGGTATTATCCCTGCGGATATTTAACAAACTACGGATCTAACCTTTTATACCAAAGGCGGGAAAACGCTAACACTGCAATCACAAAGACTTTAGACCAATTAGCTTGTCTTCCTTCTTTTTTAAAACACTGGAAAGACAAAAAGAAGCTCATATTAGAGGGACAATTGTGCCGGAAAAGCTCTCTAAATCTCAGTTTGGAGAAATCCTCCGCCAGAAGATTTGCAAGCAGAGATACGCCACAGGGTAGCGTACTGTCCCCCTTAATTTGGAACTTGGTCATAAATGACCTGTTTCTAAGACTGGAGGACGGTGGCTTCAAGGTTGTGTCCTATGCGGATGATGTTGCTATTGGTGTCCATCACAAATATCCCGGTAACCTTAGTGACTAGAAGCAAAATCCTCTGGGCAATATTTTATTATGGGCCAATGGCTGAGGGTTGAATGTGAACCCACACAAAACCGAATTGGTTCTTTTCTCTAGGTAATATAAACTTCCTCATGTCGAGCCTCTCACTTTAAATGGGGTCATCTTGACTTTTACAGATGAAGCGAAGTTTCTGGGTCCCGTTTTAATTAGCGAATTCCTCCTTCTGAAGTAACTGCGATAAAGGAAATTGTGGACTGGTTGAGGTATAATGTTGCTATTACAGCGCTCCAATCACACCTCCTCAAGTCGAAATTAGTCCAGAACTGTCACTCATCTCTTAACGAGATGACAGATCAGTTCAACATCCATATCATATGTGTGACAGGACATTTTATTAGTATAGGGAATATTAAAGCTGATGAACTGGCTCGACTTGGTACAACGGACCACATTTCAAAAAACCGAAAGGATATTTTAATGCCTCTTTCGGCATGCAAACTGCTGCTTCAGGAAGAAGCTGTAAGTTGACGAACGACAGATGGTCAAATATCACCTCATGCGTAATATCTCGACAAGTCTGGCCAAAGTTGGACTTGGCGAGATCCAAACAGCTGATGTCACTTCAGCGGGGTCTGATCAGTGTGGTTGTTGGAGTGATTACGGGACACTGTCTCATAGGCAGGCATGCAAGTAGACTTGGTTTCTTCTCACATGACTACCGCCGTAGTTGCGAGGACGATGGGGAGCAAGAGACAGTACTTCATCTTCTTTGCAACTGTCCCCGTCTGGTACGAAATAGACTATAGTTTCTAGGGCCACCCCTCTTCAATGACCTGACGGACCTTAGCATGATGAACGTCAGGAGTATCTAGCGTTTCGTTAGCAGCTCGAAATGGTTTCAATGAGTTGGAGGATAAATTATTAAATCGTGGTATGGCTACGGACCTTTTTGTGTCTATGCATGGTACCAGGGGACCACCACCTTAACCTAAACTAACCTAATGTGTTACTTCCTATTCCTTAGCCAAAATTATTTTGTAGCTGATGCGGCGTTTACACTCATACCAAATTTAATGAAGTCATACCCTGTCGAAGGCCTCTCCAAAAATAAGTAGGTTTTTAATAAACGTTTATCTCGTGCTAGGCGAGTAATCGAAAAGGCCTTTGGAATTCTCACAAGTCGATGGAGAATTCTTCTCACAACTTTAAATTTACATCCTGAAAATGTGGAAAAGTTTATGCTAGCAAGTATTGCCTTGCACAATTATAGAGAAATAAGCAACTTATACTCACAACCAAATTTTACCGATTGGGAAGATAGCAATCACAGTTTACATGAAGGATTGTGGAGGCAAGATATTAACCGGAGCATACTTTCAAAACAAGCGTCTCGTCTTGTCCATGTGATAGGCGGCAGCAATGCTGTTACTAATATGTTAATAATGAAGGTCGATTAGATTGGCTTCAATAATATTTCAGACTAATTAACAATATTAATTTTTATTTCTTTCTTTCATGTTTTTCATTTTTAATTTCTATTTTTTAATTTCATTTTTTTAGTTTATTAATAACTTCAGCAGAAATATAAAGAATTCAAATAAATTTGAGATAATAAAAACATGGTTTAAATCTAGATATAGTTATGTGTTAATATAAAATATAATAATGACATCATGGTATTAATGACAGGAACTTCTTGTAAGTAGATTTCTAATTTATTAATTACCAATTAAATACTGGTTTCCTAAATTTGAAGGTTTGCTGTATTTTTTACTGATTCGGGTAAACCTTTAAACAATAAAACTTCACTCTTCCAAAATGGCTCACCAATATCGGGTGTCGTCGCCGATTTGTGCTTTTGTTTAATTTCCTCGATCAGTTAAATAAAGCTGGAACAACTTTCTCCGAGACAATTACTAGTTCTCAACCGCTTTGGAGTAGGGAGAGTTTGATTGACTGTCATCAGCCCATTCCTCCAAAAATTTCTGTAGAACATCACTTAATGTTTCAGATAAATTGTTGGATTTTGTTCTAAAAAAACAAATTTTAAATAAATTTAATGGAACCAAAAATTAAAATTTACAAATTCCTTACTTTCTAGGCAGAATAAACAGTTTCAGAAACATCATGATCTTGTAAAACCGCCGTTCATCTTCGATTGGTACCCCTTTGGCTGATGGAATTTGATTTATTTTTTTTAAATTCATCTTTTCATTGCAATCGTCCTTTACAATAAGAAAACAAGTATAATCGACACTGACATTACAAAACAAATATTCCGTTCAACCAGGACAGTTAATGTAGATATACTTACCGGCCATTCCTGTAATTTCCGCAACATGCTCCCTAGGTTTATTTTTATTGAGATTGTTTTTATAATCTTTGCCGGATTTATCGTAAATGTATTTTTACATACAATACATGCCTTTATCAAAATTCTAAAATCCATTTTCAAGTAATACAAGCACCAATTTATTTAAATTTACTATGTTCATTAAAAAATTAATTAAGTTTACACTTCTATGTGTTTAATGAATTCAGCAAAAATCATTTTGAATTTAAATAAAAATAACAACCTCAGTAATAAAGATAAACAAATGATTGTGTATAAATACTAAATTCTTGACTCAATTTGACGTTTCCTTCAGTTTGTGCGACAATTTTCGCTCTGTTAAGTTGACAACTAAATTTAACGAAACTTAACGAAAAGTTCTGATCATTTTTATGCAATTTCCATATATGATAAGTTCGATTTTTAATATCAATTATAGAAGCGTTTTTAGTCATCAATATTAACGGCTAATTCTTTAATTGACACTTAAAACTGTAGTTTTAATATGGTTTAAAAACACCAAAAATGTCATTAAATATGTAACTGTGATTTTAGTTGCTTTTACGTTTTGGACCTGAAAAATCGATGGGTAAAAAAAAATGTCTGGGTTAAAAAAAAAAAAAAATTTCCTTAAAATAACCTTGAAGACGCCCATTAAACCAAAAATAAATCACACCAATATAATTCTCTCTTGAAACCCAACTAGCCTTCTCTGGAACAAAGTTGCTCGTTTCGAATTATTCGGTTATCCCACTTTAAGTCCTATATACAAAACATCAGAGACAAAGTAGTAGTTACAAAGTAGTAGCAAAAGCATTGATGAGAGTAAAGAGTTTTTATATAAACAACAAAATCATTAATTCTCATTACATTAAAGACCCGATTTCCCCCGATTTAATGGAAACAATTCGAATTTACGAGACAAATTATCTTAATAGTTGTTATCTTTGGTGTGTCAGATTATCTGCGAAAGTTAAGATAATTTTATATCGCTGTTAACGGCTAATTAGAAAGGAACTTCGACATATACGATTCTAAAATAATTCTTAGATGAAGTTCTGGAATATAGCTAAGTAGGATGGAACTTGGCTATATCTTAAGGAATTTTTGGAGACTTGTAACCGCATGGCTAAAGTTTTGACCTCACATGTGGTCGCACACTGTTCCGGATAACTACCTGTCGGCTTGGGAAGGTCCCGTTAACCCACATGTTACGTCAGCCATGATACAAAATAAAATTCGTGTGCTATAGTGGCTTGTTTCAAGGCAAAAAAAAAAAAAAACTACTCTACTGTCATGGAAAAACTAAAACAATTCGATCATACGTACGCCACTGCATCCATTACCCCATCATGAATAAAACAACTTTACCACATATTTGCTAGTTACTGCCCATTAACGAATGAATGACTTTTCCATTGTTAACATTTTAGAAAATTCGGACAAAAAAAAAAAACTTGCAGGATAAATAACACCAAATGCGTTAAAAACACAAAAAAAATAGCTTAAATAAAAAAAAAAAAATTATTACCTATACTTTGGCAACATGCGATACCTTACAAGTTCGATGTGTTCCGCTGTAAGCCCCTGTACACGCTCTGCCTTCCCCTCCTGACCGCCAAAATAGTTGGTATGGACTGCCAATGTATGCTGCGCTTAAGCTGCTCTCGCTTCGTTACCCACTGAGCCACCACGGAGCACAGCTGATTACTTCACTTTTGGTTCTCGTTGTTTGTTATAATTTTTTTTTTTTTGTAATTTATTTATCCCAATAATTTTGTGTTTTCTTCGAAATAGCGGTATTTTTTTTTCTTTACCACTCCACAATTAGCTGTGCAATCACCGTAACTTTGGTGGCCAGCGTGACATGAATGCTTATTGCATTCTCCTTTGGATATACATAAACGGAGCACAAATATTTTTATTTTTCGATATGTATAACACAGGAATAAATAACAGCCAATGTCTTTAATTGCAATATATAATATACATATATAATATAGTGTTCCGTATTACAACGATTCAATTCATTTTATTCACAAAACTTTACACTTATTCTTTTAACAACATTTTTTTATTTTTTTTATTTTTATATACTAACAATCATTTCATATTACAATCGATTTATATAAAATTATTTTAGAAATTATAAATATTTATTTTTAGTTTTACAAATTTATTTTTTATTTATTCCTTGATGTTCTTCATCTTCCAATCCAAAATTAACTAACTTAATGACCAATTTTTACCTCGTTTCCAACCATGTCACCAACACCAAAATCCATATCCCGTAAGCACAAATCAATTCTTGTCCGTGTAATTAAGTACAATGTAGGTAAGTCTGAAAAATAATTGTTTATACCTACATATAAGCGGTAGGTCAAAATTAATTCTTGAAACATTACACAGAGAAAAAAAACAACGCTCACATTTAGGGAAATCGTTACAGACTTTTTCAAATGATTACATGTTTGCGAGCCAGGTCGAATCAACTCGAAAGCTAGCGAGCGAAAACAATCAAACAACAGCACGCAACAGCACGGCAACAACAGCACGGCAATTATTTTTTTAAATTTTTTTTGAAACGAACAAACACTAAAGTACTTTTCATACCATACGCCTCCCATCAAAATTTTTATATACCACAAATGCAAAGCTGAGACCCTTTCGTGCCGGTGCCGTTGGCTTTGAGCATTCGGTTACTATCAAATATTTTATTTAGGTCTATTTCACACGTGAATTATAGCAAGAACTGAGATTTTCTGAATTATTATTTGCCAAAAATGTGATTTGTACGTTATGTTGACAAAGCACTTCGCTTTGTACTACTTTAAAATATTGCAGTCAAGTGTGGAACACATTGCCTTGGCATTGGCTTTATAGATAACTTTATTGCAATAAATTTTGATTTTTTTTAAATTATCACTTAAAAATAAATTATTTTTCAATAAATTGAATTTATTTCTATAAAATTAAATGTTTTCAAACAAATAAAACTAATTTGCATAATTTAAAAATGAAATAAGAAAGAATTTTTAATTTTGAAGCACAAAACCGGGTTGCCTGGTATGAAAAGTACTTAAATATTACACGACGTTTTTCGATTACGATCGATTTCGTTCATTCCATTCTCTTTTATACACTTATGTGGTATCGAAAGACCGATGAATAAATGGTTTGTTTACATTCTTACGATTTAATCGTAAGGACATAAACCAACCATTACTTCGGTCTACAAAGACCAAAGTATTGAAATCCTGTCAAAAATGATCAAAAATTTGGTTGGTCCAAAACCACTTTTCTCGACGTTTTGGAAGTCCTCCCCCCCCCCCCCCATGATATCTCGAGAACGGCTTGTTCGATTTAGAATTTTTTTTGCCAATCAGTTTCTATAGTCAATGTCGAGATTTGAAAAGCTTTTGGAACCTGTGCGTTAAGAGGGTCGCGAACCTACCATATGAATTGACCCAAAATACTTTGTTATGGAAATATTCACCAATTTTTTATATGTATATGCTGGTTTGAATATTGAGTTGGGTGTTGAGTTTGGGTTGAGTTGAAGGTTAAGTTAGGGGTCAATTTTCGGGTTGAGTTGAAGTTGAGTTGGGGTTTTGGAAACTGTGCGTTTAAAGGGTCGCGTACCTACCATACGAATTGACCCAAAATACTTTATTATAGAAATATTCACCAATTTTTTATATATGCTGGTTTGAATATTGAGTTGGGTGTTGAGTTTGGGGTTGAGTTGAAGGTTAAGTTAGGGGTCAATTTTCGGGTTGAGTTGAAGTTGAGTTGGAGTTGAGTTGGAGTTGAGTTGGGGTTGGATATCAAAATAATGACGAATTTTTTGAATTGGAGTTGAGTTGGGGTTGGATAGGATATAGTGAGTTGTAGACCAAATTTTCATATATGCTGGCTTGAGAAGTGAGTTTGGCGTAAAGTTTGTGGTTTAGTTGAGGGTTAAGTTGACTTTCGTTTGCGTGTTGAATTAGGGTTGAGTTGCGGTTTAGTTGGGGTTGGATTGCGGTTTAGTGAGTAGTTGAGCAATCTATATATATATAGGGAAACCTCACTACAACGGAAATCGGCGGGACCAAAAACGTTGTCCGATAAACTGAGGATTTGTGATATTTTTTTATAAAAATTTTATTGGGATTCTATGTCTTATCCGATTTTGATGAAATTCAGCATTTCCAATGAAAACGGGATATTTAAATGATTTTTAGAAGAAGTTCTGGATTATGGCCAAGTAGGATGGAATTTCGATATGCCTTAATTGATTATGATGAAATTTGACATGTTCGTTGGAAATGGGATTCTAAAATGATTTGTAGATCAAGTTCGGGAAAATGGTCAATTAGGACGGAACTTACCTATTTCTCAACCGATTATGATGAAGTTTGACATGTGCGTTGGAAATGGGATTCTAAAATGATTTTTTGGATAAAGCTCTGGAATATGGCCAGGTAAGATGGAACTTGGCTGTCCCTTAACCGATAATGATAAAATTTGACATGTGCGTTGTAAATGGGATTAATGAATGTATTTAAATCAATTTCTGGAATATGGCCAAATAGCCAAATGGCTATGGCCAAATATAATATGGCCAAATTCTTAACGGAGAGTGTGTTTTGAGTGAAATTTGACATCTGCTATGGAAATGGGATTCTAAAGTGATTTTTGGATATAGTTCTAGAATATGACAAAGTAAGATGGAACTTGGCTATTTCCTGACCGATTATGATGAAATTGATGAAATTCTAAACTGAGTTTTAGATCTAAAAATCAATTTAGAATTCCATTTGAAACGCACATGTCAAATTTCATTTATTAATTTTTTTTGGCCATAATCTTGATTGATTGATTGATTGATTATGAGAGTACGGCCAAGCATTATGGCAGGATCTCCCGGACCCCCTTGTCCACACCACATACACACATAACAAAACCGAAGAATAGGATAGGATTATTAGTTGGGACAGACTCGACCCGGTTACAGACACCAATGCGATCGATAGTTAGTAAATTATTAGCACAATATACAATATAATAAATAGGTTAGCACAAGACAGCACAATCTTAGAGTAGGCTTAGACTTTCGAGTCAGTTCAAATTTATTTTTAGTTTTTTTAAATATAAATATTTTAATTAAAATAATTTGTGTACAAAAACTCCAACCCAAGCCGTGATGTCATCTTAACGAGACGAGAGTTCTGAGACTCTAAGGTGTATCAGGTGAATAATGCATGGAACCCTCTTGTATACCTTTTAAAGATGGAAAGATCCAAGCCATGGTGTGAAACTTCATATACAGAATTGCCGGATGAAGTCTATTGGGTGTTGTAACGGAATTAATTTACAATTCCGTTACCAATCCAAACCATAATTCTCAAAACGACAAATCGGCATACACTTCGAGGTAAAACCTCAAAACAATATCACAAACGATATCGGTTATTAGCTCATTAAACGACCATGCCAAGATTCCACATTCTTTCTGTGTTTACGTCACTCCAATTACTGTATATGCTCATACGGTAGTTGAATAAACGTAAATACAAAAATAATGTAACACGATCCTTGTTTTTATGTAGATAACAACAAATAATTTTCAAGGCAAAAGTGTAGCACGAGTAATGAACTTGGTTACTCGAAGCTACCGCTTAGTTTTGATGAATTTCATTTTTTTTTTGTACTTTGGTTTTTAACAAAAAAAAGTACAACAACAAAAACCTATGAAAATTGCCATTATCGTTTTTATCAATATGTTTTGTTGTCATCGAAGTGCATAAATTTTGATGATGGCGATGTCACGTTGTCCATGTCACGTTGTTGGACATTTTTTTTTATGCACTTTTATGACGAATCCACAAGAAAAATTGGTATAAATGATGCACAATTTTTTTGAAGGAGGTCAGTCTTTTGGTGGAACCAAAAGGGGTTTTTGGGATAAAGTAAAGGCAGTAAAAGTTTTCAGTAAAGTAAAGTTGTAATAAAGTAGAATTTTAAAGTGATTTTGTTTTTTTTTTTGTTTTGGCTGCTTTGAGGAGAACAACACTTGGTAAGTATTGGGTTCTTAAGAATCCGTTTAGACTGAAAGGAGCTTGGTTGGTTTGCCTCTATTGAGGCGGGAGCATCGTGTGCTTCGACGCCATAGGCGTTGCACTCCCTTTCCAAACCAGCCACCTCCGAACAGTCGCAATAATTAATTAACAAAACTAGTCTCGTACTAACCCGTGGGCTTGCTGCCCAAAATATCGTTGTTCTATTTATGTGTAGTTTAAGGTAGTCATGTTACCTTAAACAACACGATAAACAACCGCGGGCGCGGACCTTATTCAAGGCATATGAACCAATAATTTGGGTCCTTTTACATTATTAAATGTCCTAACCCCAATTCCCTTCCTTGATGGCATGATGTCATCACTGACCCTTTCCAAACAAATGATGCGGTAATCAAGATTACCACTGGTACACCCCAACCACCCACGACCAAGCTACCCCTACCAGACTGAGCTGCGGGTAGCTAATCCGCAGGGGGTGTAGCACCAGTGATAATAAATTCTTAGAAGCGGGTTGCCTCAGCTAAGCTGTGGGGACTCGTTTCAAGTGGCGCCCAAATGGGGCCAAAATTGGCCCAACAAAGCTGGTAAAATTTACCAAGAAGTCTATTTGTTTGAAGTGGTGTTCTGCGACTGAATTTGTACAATTGGACGGTGCTTGGGTAAGCACTGCATTGGTTCCTAGAATGTGCATATCTCTTTCCTGCCGACGAGTTGAGCGGATGGTAAAAGAGATGCACATGTTCAGGCAACCGAATGCAGGAGCCCATATCCGGCCAAGTATGGTTAAGTTGCACATCACTAAAAACATAGTTTATATCAAGTTGTACGGTTTTCGATACCATGTATAACTAATTCTATGGCATGAACTTAACCGTGAAGAATGGTATTGTCCCCCGAATTAATGCGCATCATCTCTTTCCGTACCGGCGTATACCGGAGAGGTATTAAGAGCTGCACATTTTCGGGTTAACTGACATGCCATTTGACATTGGGTGTTAGGGTGAAAGATGCGATCCCTGGCGTAATGTGCATCATCTCTTTCTGTACCGGCGTAGACCGGAGAGGTATTAAGAGCTGCTCATTCCCAGTAAATTTGGAACATCTTTCCGCACCCGAGTTCATGCTGTGGAACTAACCTAACATCTAACCCACAGTTTAATTTGCACCGTTTATTACAGGCGGATGTAAAATCAATAATTTTAAAAATATGGATTTCAAAGTCGCAGTGTATAGTTAGTTCTTGCGTAAATTCACTTCGTATTCTTTTAAAATTAATTTTCATCCTTCGGGATGGGGTTCGCAAGTCCTCCCATTGTTAGTTTTAGTCGCGTTCAGAGTATAATATGTTTAGCTGTTCAATCCGGTTTTCTATCAGTAACGGATATTGATGAGGTCTTGGACATAAGCTAAACATCATTATACTACACACTGTGGAAATCCTTGGTGGTAACCGGCGAGTTATCATCCCTAATAGACAGCCATAGCAGCTGATGTTAGAGTGTCTGTAAAGGCCTCATAAATATCAGTTGACTTACATGGTAATGTTTCGGTCACCCTCGCAGGTGAGCTCCTCTGAAGTCAGAGTAAGACTGCCAACTGCGGCTAAGGGGGCAAGAATTTTGCCATGGTCTATTGGGTACCATTTATGTTACCTGGTTTCAAGTTCACCATAGTAGCGAGGATCACCTTCATAGGTTAAGACGACCGCTGCGAGATTGGGAACAAGGAAACAGGTTCATCAAAATTTTGTTTAGTATTCAATTCCCTTTCCTTTCCTTGTCTGATCCAAATTAGGGGGATTTATGTCTCGGGATAAGGGTAATGTTCCCGTGGTTGTTTTAACTCATTCTAGTACATACAAAACAGATAAACAAACCAGTAGTTAGTTGTTATTTTAGGATTTTTATTAATTCATTCATAGATAGTATATCAAGAAAATGGACATAAGCCTTCTCGAACCAGACGAGCTCCTCATAGAGAGAGGCCCAAGGAGGTCTCCAGGGCTCACAGTTGGAGTTATTCTCCGTGACAGGGAGATATTGAGGGAGAAAGGAACGCGTTCGTGTGACAAGATGCAGAGAATACCGCTTCGCGTTTAGACCACCTGAACCTTCTTGGGCAGGGAACAGTAGGGAGATGTAAACGCGAGGTGAAGACTGGTATATATCGGCTTCCAATATACCAGTATTAAAACAAAATTTTAGTTTCTAATGTATTTAAATAGTTAAAGGAAGAAGAAGTAATAATAAATTAAAGTAGAAGAAGTTTACTTCTGTGTTTCTTATTTCTTGGTGTATAAATAAAAAAAAATAAAAAAAAATAAATAAATAAAAAAAAAAAAAAAAAAGGGGTAGTAATACTTCTGTTTTTTGTCTCCATTCTCCAACCAGCAGTAGTCATGTTAAGTTTATGGATGGCAATCTTTATCACCGTACAAGCAGTCTATGGCCAAGGGAACCAGAGTCTATACTTCCAGGAATTTAAGGCTGAGCCGGGGATATACTTCGCCGAGGATTGTAGGGCTAGAGTCTCGACAAGTGTTTGGACTATAGTGGCATATTACAACCTCTCAGGCTACTGGATGGAGTGGGAGCACTTAAAGCAGACACAAGTGCACCTCCAAGCAGCGTGTAACCAAATCCCAAATACCACAAGATATATTAGGCATTGTGAGGCACTGTTGGGTCCAATATCGTACCTAATGGACCAAATAGAGGATACCAATAGTCTTCTGCGAGCTCAACACCACCGTAAGAAGCGAGCTCCTCTGGACTTTATCGGTAACATAGCCGGAGACTTATTTGGGGTACTTAACCAACGGGATGCTCAGCGATATCAGGAGCAGATAGAACATTTAAATGCCAGAATTCTAAAGACCCAAACAATGCTTAAAAATCAGTTACACGTGTTGGACATGACAGGCAATCTCATTCGCAAGGAGCAAGTCGCAATGGAGAAGCACTACCAGCTGATGCAGAACGAAATCCAGGCGGTAGTATTACATGAGGAGTTTATGGATATGTTATTCCAGCTATCGGCGGCCGTTTTCATGTATAAGGATATACAAGGAGATATGATAGATATTCTAGCCGACGTGGACCATGGCCGCGCAAGTGCACGTTTACTACCACCGACTCAGTTTGCAAATCAGTTATGGGAAATAGGCAAGCAGATTCCGATAAACCTACACGTACCAAGTTCCAAAACACACTGGATAGATGTATATCGGTTATTAACGACCAGGGCAGCCATTGTTAAGGACCAAGTAATATTTGAGGTCCAAATACCGCTAGTCCAGGGGGAGGATTACCAGATATTCAATGTTATCCCCGTTCCAACAAAATACCATAACGGCTATGCATACCTAGAGCCGCAGTCCCAATACGTGTTGGTTAGTAGTACTAGGGTCTGGTACCAACCGATAAGCGCAGTGAGGTTGAGCGAATGTAAGCGCTGGGAAGAGGGAACGGTAATCTGCCAGTTAGAAGGTCCAATGTATAAAATCGCTTCGCCAGAAGAACATTGTGAGATGGCCCTTTTATCACATGTTAAAGAGCCACCAAGTAAATGTCGCGTGAGGACAGCCTTACCCTCAGTGTTCATACATCCACTAAAGGGTAATCGGTGGGTAATGGTATTGCCACACGAACTCGTGTTTGATTTAATTTGTCAGCTACGGGTACAAACAGTAACTCTGAACGGCAGCGGGATACTAGCCTTGAAGCCAGGATGCAGTTTGAGAAGCTCTTCCATAGTAATCAGAGCTGATGTGGTACCCCGTTTTAACCTCACACAAAAAACAGAGGAACGGGCGGTAGTACTGCACACCGGGGGGCTAGATGTCGAGGTGTCCGAACTCCAACAAGCAGTCAACAAGCTAAAAGAAGAAGAACCGTGGACACAGCTGGACTATCATCACTTGGGGAACTACACAGTAACCGGCTCGGCCCTGGTATTAGTAGTGGTTTTACTTCTACTGATGTGTCGACTCTGGCAACGTCAAAGGAGTTCTCAAAGAGAGAGGCAAACAAGTCGACCGCAACCAGCAGAAAAAGGGACCCGTCGTGACCATCGGCAGGAAAACTTAGTCTGATGATGGAGAATGGGAGACATAGGATAAGTAGGGTAGGGTAGCATTAAGGTAATAAAAAATAAAATAAAAATAAAAATATAAAAAAAATATAAAAAAAAAAAAGGGAAAACCTTCCTCTATTAGGTTAGGCCCATAGTGTAAGACGGTAATAGTTTAGGTTGAAAATTGGAAGAAAAAAACAATATTTATACATAAAAAAAAAAAAAAGGTAAAAAAATAAAAATAATAAAACAAGTCCCAATTTTCAGCATTAGCCATGTACGATTAGTAATTAAGGATATTCTTGTATAAAATACAATTTCCCGGCTCTGAGACTAGCTCAGGGTGTGGGGCGTCCGCCACGTTGGACTACTTAAAGGCTGATCAACTCCACCCGTCCTTCCCATCAATAAGGCATGAGATCCTTTTTATCTCAGGGTTTGGGTTTTCCCCACGCTGTAACGGAATTAATTTACAATTCCGTTACCAATCCAAACCATAATTCTCAAAACGACAAATCGGCATACACTTCGAGGTAAAACCTCAAAACAATATCACAAACGATATCGGTTATTAGCTCATTAAACGACCATGCCAAGATTCCACATTCTTTCTGTGTTTACGTCACTCCAATTACTGTATATGCTCATACGGTAGTTGAATAAACGTAAATACAAAAATAATGTAACACGATCCTTGTTTTTATGTAGATAACAACAAATAATTTTCAAGGCAAAAGTGTAGCACGAGTAATGAACTTGGTTGCTCGAAGCTACCGCTTAGTTTTGATGAATTTCATTTTTTTTTTGTACTTTGGTTTTTAACAAAAAAAAGTACAACAACAAAAACCTATGAAAATTGCCATTATCGTTTTTACCAATATGTTTTGTTGTCATCGAAGTGCATAAATTTTGATGATGGCGATGTCACGTTGTCCATGTCACGTTGTTGGACATTTTTTTTATGCACTTTTGTGACGAATCCACAAGAAAAATTGGTATAAATGATGTACAATTTTTTTGAAGGAGGTCAGTCTTTTGGTGGAACCAAAAGGGGTTTTTGGGATAAAGTAAAGGCAGTAAAAGTTTTCAGTAAAGTAAAGTTGTAATAAAGTAGAATTTTAAAGTGATTTTGGTTTTTTTTTGTTTTGGCTGCTTTGAGGGGAACAACACTTGGTAAGTATTGGGTTCTTAAGAATCCGTTTAGACTGAAAGGAGCTTGGTTGGTTTGCCTCTATTGAGGCGAGAGCATCATGTGCTTCGACGCCATAGGCGTTGCACTCCCTTTCCAAACCAGCCACCTCCGAACAGTCGCAATAATTAATTAACAAAACTAGTCTCATACTAACCCGTGGGCTTGCTGCCCGAAATATCGTTGTTCTATTTACGTGTAGTTTAAGGTAGTCATGTTACCTTAAACAACACGATAAACAACCGCGGGCGCGGACCTTATTCAAGGCATATGAACCAATAATTTGGGTCCTTTTACATTATTAAATGTCCTAACCCCAATTCCCATCCTTGATGGCATGATGTCATCACTGACCCTTTCCAAACAAATGATGCGGTAATCAAGATTACCACTGGTACACCCCAACCACCCACGACCAAGCTACCCCTACCAGACTGAGCTGCGGGTAGCTAATCCGCAGGGGGTGTAGCCACCAGTGATAATAAATTCTTAGAAGCGGGTTGCCTCAGCTAAGCTGAGAGGACTCGTTTCAGTGTACTGTAATTATTTCTTAAATCAACAATTTTGTATTATTATTATACTTTGGCCACTTTTTAAAAATTCTATTGAGAATGAGCTGTAGCTCAAAATTGAATTTTCAAATTAATGTAAATAAATAAATAAATAAAATAAATAAATAAATAAAATAAATATGTATTATATATGACGGTCTCCGATACGACTCAAATTTACTCTTTTATACAAAGTATAAGAATCCTATTCGAGTCGAATCCACTAAAATTTTTGTTGCGTTTGCATGGATCATGTTTGATCAACAACCCCACGAATGTCTCATGAATACAAAAAACACCAAAAGAGAAAACCACGTCAAAACAAAATATCATAATCTTATATACTAAACCACCAACACATATTGAAAGTAAAAAATTTTTACCAGCTATCGCACTTGATAGCAGGAGACATATCATGTTTCATTATAATATAATAAACTGTAATGTCAACACACAAATAAAACCCCTACAGCGAGCATAAAAACAATTCTGTTCCTTATATCAAGATACAGGAAAATATTTGTGACGACTATAACAAAACCAACAATAATGTCCCTCCGTTCTTGTTATTGTTTAAATATTATATGACAAAAACCAACAACAAATATTACATTTTCTTGATAAAATTTGTGTAAAGAGAGAACGATACAGCTTGTATAAACATTTCGTTGACCCTGCTATTAATCAAGCTTCTAGAATATATTCGTATCGATTTTACATAAAATAAAACACAACAACACACTCACGAATGCGTAAAAATAAATGCATATATGAAATTAACTATGACATAAATTAAATTAAGTTAAAACAATTTTAGTACGATCCAATTATTAGAATTTAGTAATTAAAATTCCATGTACAACCGCACAAAAATTAAATCATGCACTTAATCAAGAAATCAAGAATTTAATTTCTTTATCTATAAATAAATATCCATATATCCATAAAACTTTAACTCAGTTCTCGTACATATTACCCTGCCAAATCATGCATGCAAAGTAAGTAAAATAATAAATAAATGCAAGGAAAATTAAACATTATTTTCTTAAAAATTTATCGGTGTGCCATATAAGTAATCATGACGTTTGTGTATGAAACCTACAACCTAAACTTCAGTAAATTCCAATTAGTTAATAATTACATTCAAAACATTTAGCCTTCCGAAATGTTTCTACATAAATCCACGTTGTTCACATTCGTTTAATCCAAATTTTGCACACATAATTGCATACGTCATTATGTGTTTCAAACCAAATCTTAACTCAACTCAAATCAACATTTCCAAATAGCATTTTATTTATATTGTTAGTTAGTTTATAATTTTATGAAAATAATTAAAATAATTTAAAATCAATTTGATGCAGTTTGTAATACCCTGTAAAAAAATTATTAATCATACCTAAATAAACTATTTTAAATGAATTGTATAAGGCGGTTTCCAATTCCACTCAAACTTATTCGATTATACAAAGTATCAGAATCCCATTTGAGTCGAATACACTAAGATTTCATTGTGCTTGTATAGTTCATGATTTATCAAGAACAACATAGTTGTTTCATGAATACAAAAAACATAGAGAGAAAAACAACACCAGCATACAAATAACTTAATCTTATATACTAAACCACCAACATACATTGAAGGTAAATATTTTCTACCATCTTTCATGTGCGTAGCAGGAGATTTATCATGTTTTCATAATATTATAGATAATACCCTTTTAGCACATACAAACATAGCTGATCTATGTATCAAGATACAGGAAAATATTTGTGACGACTATACAAAACCAACAAAAAAAAAATTCTTTGTTTTGTTGTTGTTCGCATATTACAAGCCCAAGACCAACAATATATGGTTCATTTCCTTGATAGAATCTGTGTTAAGGGCGAATGAGACGGCTGTATAAACATATTGTTGGTTTTGTTCCGAAATGTTGGTTTTGTTATATATCATGTTTCAATCATATATTTGTGTCGATTGTACATAAAATAAAAACACAATAACACATACAAATGTGCATACAAATAAAATCTAATATGAAATTAACTACGACGTATGTCTATTTAAGTTAAAATCCAGTTTAATACTATCCAATTATTAGATTTTAGTAATTAAAATTGAAATTGAATTGCATGTACAACCACACAAAATACAAAATCATGCACTTAAGCAAGAAATCAATAATTTTAATTTCTTTATCCATAAATATAAAATATTGCCTGATAAATGCATCCCGGTGGATTGCATTTTCCAAAATTACACTTTAATTATTATTTCACTACACTTTTATTATTATTTCAATAAAATTGAATTTAATTAGAATTAAAATGTATATATACATACTTATGTATGTAGAGTATATACATAACACTACATAAATAAAACAAAAATAAAGATAAAAATAAAATTAAATTAAATTTTTTGAAGAGGGTAGAAAAAACACATATATCCTCTTTGACGAACATTTGCTCACCCTCATTTATTTTTTTGGCCATATTCTAGAGTTTTTTTCAAAAATCATTTAAGAATTGCATTTCAATCATGGATATCAAATTTAACTAAAACTGGCTACGCCAAGATTGGCACCCAAATTGGCCACACATATAATTTATCAAAGGTTCAATTTGAAGTGTAAAAGGAACAAATTAAAGTAGTAAAGTATCAATTTGAATTGTACTCGTAAAACCTGTATCATCGCTGTCTGTCAAATAACAAATAAAATAACATCTTTATTACGAGTAAAAATGGAATTTTCCGTTTCCATTTTTAATAATTTTTTTTTTGTTTTTTTTTTTTTTTTTTTTTTTTGTAGAACAAGAACTGAAGAAGGACGATGTTCGAAACCGGTCTTGATTTTTTAAAAAAAATAAATATAATATATCACAAAAAAAGAGTTATTGTTTCTAAGTAATTATTTTTATGAAAATTCATTTATTTATGTGTTTTCATATAATAATATAATGGTATGTTGGTATAATGGTATGTTGGTATGATGGTATGAGTTGAGGAGAGGGTTGAGATTTGGTTCGAGCTAAGTTGAGCTGATTTTGAGTTAGGGTAGTATTAGCCGGCATTGGGGTTAAGTGAGTTGTTCGGGTGGAGAATTGATTTGAGGGTTTGGTTGGCGGTTAATTTATTGATTGCGGTTAGAATTACGTTGCGATTTAGGTGGAGGTTGATTTATATATTGAGTTGAAGGCTGAGCTGAAGATTGACTTAAGAGATTCATTTTGGGATTAATGCGGGAGTTGCATTAATCAAGACCGAAGTTCTGATCATCCCTCCCTTACCTGTCCTTTTTAGTCCAGTTTTGTTGTTACTAATACCGCGCCAGATACAATTTTAATAATTTTTAAAAAAAGAATGTTAAGTAAGATGTTGTTCTAGATTTTACAATTATAATATAAAACTAAAATTATTTTTTTTTTAGGTTTACTGAATCCTTTCGGATTAACAAATCTATGTTTAATTATTTGTTAAGCAAGGTTAAACCAAAAATGAATGCGGGAAGGCGAATAACCAAAATTCTTGTTCAGACGAAACTAGCGGCAGTGCTAAATTTTTATGCTACTGGGCCATATCAAAAAACGGTGAGTGACGTCTTGCTTTATTCGATGGACCAATCGGTTGTATCCAGAGCAGCAGGCGAAATTACAGCTATTTTAGAAAAAAATATATGTAAAGAACACATAAAATTTCCTGACGGCCGAAGTCAATTAAAGTTCAAGCAAAGGTGTTTTGAAAAGGCGAGCCATCCCGGCAATAGAGGTTGCGTGGATTGCACTCACGTGCAAAATCATAGCTCCTGAAATAGATGAGCATGTGTTTGTTAAGAGGAAAAGCAATCACTCATTAAACGTTCAATTGTTAAGTAAATATAAATTATTACACAATGTAAAGTTCTAAAGCGTTTGTCTCTTTTAGATTTGTAATTACGACCTAACGATTCTATCAGTTTGTGTTACATACCCTGAGTCTGCCCATGATTCAGGCATGCGGGCGTTGTCTGAAGATCGAGCGACCTCGCAGAGAAACTACAGAAATGGAGGGGACGATACCTGGTTTTTAGGCGATTCGGGATACCCAAAAGAGCCATGGCTAATGACTCCATTCAGACATCCCACTGTAATTCAAAGAAGATATAAATATCTGCACGCACAAGCTCGAAACCCTATCAAGCGCTGTAATGACGTCCTCAAAGGTGCATTTCGATGTCTTCTTGGCGAGCGCGTGCTAAGATACGAGCCTACTAAAGTTACCCAAATTGTAAATGTATGCTGTGCTTTGCTAAATATTTGCTTACTAAATAAAATTGAATTAAATGAAGCACAACAGCTCATAAGCAGCCAATATTATGGAGAGTGAATTTCACTTCAGCTGCTGCTTGTTTTAATTTTTTTTAATATGCATGGTCAAAGCAAAATATGTTTATCGACAAAACGAATGGAATACTAATTTATTTTAGAACATAAAAAGACCATAAAAAACCCGTCAGGCGCGCGAATCCTTTTACTCGCAAATTATTAATTTGTTTCTGTTTTGTTGACTCAAACATTTTTAACACGGTTAGGACAGAAGACGATCGTAACAATGTGTCAAAGCAGAAACGATTGGACACGAGTTTTACCTGCTGTTTTGTTGGGACTTCGCACGACATACCGTGAGGACTTAAAAAGTACCTCGGCCGAATTGTTTTTTGGCGAACAACTGCGCATCCCTAGCCAATTGCTGGTAGAAACAAAAAATCACACATGACCAACCGGAATTCGTCAAAGAACTAAGGGAACATTTTAGCAAAATCCGTCCGACTCCGACACTGTAGTAAAAAGGTATTTGTCTCACACGAACTCAACAAATGTACACACTTTTTTGTGCGAATCGACCTATGTCAGAAGTCACTGCAGACCTCATATGAAGAGCCGTTTCCAGCCATTGACAGGAACGAGAAAGCATTTATATTAAACAAAAAAGGCCAAATCAGCAACATTTCAATCGACAGGTTGAAACCGTGTTTCACAGGGAAGCTTCGGTAGACGAAACACAAGCTGTCAACAAGATCAAATCCGATCCTACATTACCGTCGGATAAATCGCACGAAAATTCGAGTGCCTCAGAAGTCCGATTCAATTATCAACCACAACCTACAGCGAAGGGTAAGTCAGCTGGTCCACACAGCAGGCAGAAACACTGTTTAAAAGCCACCGAGACAACTAGCATCAACCCAACACCAGTCACAACGAGAACCGGAAGAACTACAAAACTGCCGGTACGTTTTGTGATATCGCTTATCAGTAATTCGCTGGTAAGGGGGTGATGTGGCGTACCACTCACCTGGTAACGTGGCGTACTACTGACCATCAAGAATCAGTACATATATATTATATTTACCATATTTCGATCATTTAACAAACGTCAACATGCCATTGCCACAGGCATTAAATGTGTCCAACATCGTTGACGTCTCAAATTAATGAAGTACGACGTAACATTTAGTTCCCGTATTTATTACTTTCGTCTTTTTCCGGAGCGGCGTGCTATCTAGCCGTCGACACCAACATCAGTAACAACAAGTTGGTAGCTTGGTGAATTTGGATTAGCAAATACATATTTTGTCGCGATAGCAGCGCGAACCCGCAATATTGCGGGTATAAAATGAGAATTTTCATTAAGAATAAAATAATCGCTTACCGTCGCTTGCACTCACTATCCACGACACAGTTACACAACGTGCATTGCGATTTGTTAGTAAGCAAAAGAACTAAACCGTAGCCGCATTAATATTCCTAATTGTGATTATTAACGGGATTTGTCCTTTAATTAAATAAACATGAATAATAAATTAAATAAACATAATAAAATTTATTGAGTTATTAAAATTAAAATGATTTAATACTTTATTTAATTGTGAGGCATAACCCGACTTCCACTAAGACCTGCTAAGCATGAGCCATATTACCAACTAATGACCGCTAAGGTTTCTGGCTCAATTGTAATTCAATCAATCTTGTCCAATCCTTCCAAGATGATGTAACGAAATGGGTAGAGTGGCCCGGTGTCAAGCTGCAAGCGCTTGCATAATTGTAGATAATTTCATTTCTTTACTGAGATATGAATTTATACTTTGTTTCAGAGTTAAAATTTAATATATATTATAAAGATGGCATTTATCCATTTTTATCGGGTGCCGTGGCTTTTATCACTGTATATTATAGTTTAAAAAACGGTGGTTTTTTAAAAATTTTTTTACAATTTATTAATGTTTTTTATATAACAATATATGGTTAAAAATTTTTTTTTTTTTTTTTTTTTTTTTTTTTTTTTTTTTTTTTTTTTTTATTGAGTGTAGTAATGGGATCTGATGAAGGAAGAAATTTCCGAAACTAGTCTCCATAATAAATAAATTTTTTAAAATTATTAAAATTATCACTATAAGATATTTTACTACCAATTTGTGTTTTTTTAGAATCGTATAAATTAAAAAATTTTATTTTGCTTGTTTTTTTGTGCTTGTAATTAAAAAAATTTTTTAACCATATATTGTTATATAAAAAACATTAATAAATTGTAAAAAAATTTTTAAAAAACCACCGTTTTTTAAACTATATTAAAATTTAAGTAATTTCTAGTTCGGTTTGTTAAGTATTACTTAGCAATAACTGATTCATTTGATTTTAATAGTAATTGAATTAACTTAGTAACCGGACTAAGCTTCCAGAACTACAAAAATCCAACGAACATATAGATTAAAACTGTAGTATCTTGTTACTAATTATTACTAATTTATCATAAATTATATTAACAATTTTACTAACTATTGACTACACAGGTGTCTGTAATAGGGTCAGGATTTTAATATTAACATTCCTTTCCTATCCTTCGGTTATATTCTGTGTAAAGGTTGTACAAATTGTTTTTTCAATTAGTACAAATAGGAAAAATAGTTTTTGGATATATTTGAGTTATTTAATATAATTTAGTATGGCAACTTTAAATTATTAGTATTTTATGTGTTCTTGATAATTTTAAATTATTGTGCAGTGGGATTTAAACGGAATAGAGTAATAATCAATTAATTAATTATTAATTTGATTTTAGAGGTATGTCTGGAATTAGCTAATTATTGTTCATTATTTAATTATTTATTATGGGATTTTTATAGCGGAGAAACCGGGCGCGCCTTTTTATTTAATTGCTACTGCTACTGCTGCGCGACTTAAGCAGAATAAAGTAATAAACAATTAATTATTTAATTTTGATTTTAGTGGTATTCCTGGAATTAGTTAATTAATTTCTTTAATTTCTGGAGTCAATAGCTAGTTAAGCTAAAGAATTGGAAATTAAATTTTATAGGGTTTCAGATCTTTGGTTTTTGATTTTAGAATTTTAGTTTAAAAAAAGGTATTTAGTTTTTAAAAATAATTTGGAATTAAAATTTTTATGCATCTTGAATTTCAGGTTTTTAGTTAGTGTTTAATTTGCTGTCCTTCAATTTAGATGCTGAATTGAATTTATTTTATTTAAGGGTGTTAAGGGCTGATTTGAAATAAAGAATTAATGGTGAAGTAAATTAGGTTTTGGGTTTAACTGAATTTAATAGAATTAATTTAATTGTTATTAAAATTAAATTGAATTAAATTTAGTGAAATTAATTTTTTGATTTCAATCGAATCATTAATGTCATAATGTTAGTGTTGATGTTTTATTGGTATTGATGTGGATGTTGGTATTGGTGTTGGTGTTAATGTTCATACTGGTATTAATGTTAATGAGAGGTTTTGGTATTAGTTTTGATATTAGTTAGTTTAAATGGTTTTAGTTTAGAAAACACCTGAGAAACTCGACCAAGATAGCACTGGCTGAGGTGACAGCACGATGTGCGATGGGGTGGTGGTTTGTTTAATTATTGTCAAACTATTAATGTTAATTTATTTGTAGTATATAAAGTTTAATCTATAATTTATTTCAGAGAATTAAATTTGAGAGAAGATGAACTTTATATTGTTCTTTCTTGTGCTAAATAATTTACTAAAATTGTATTACTAATAAATTTTGTTGTGATCCCAATCGCAACAATCATTTCAACATTAACCTGAAACAAAATTAAATTAACATGAGACATTGAAATCCATTTCAATGACCGACCGTAATAGTAAATAATAATTAATTATCAAATCAAATATGTGTCGTAACATAAATAACAAAACAATTTGAAAAAAATGCAAAACAACGACACATATTTGATAAACTATATTATGAAATATTGTATTTAAGTATGCTAACACTAATTGTTGTTGGTATACTTAATACAATATAAAATTATGTTATGAATACAATACAAAAAGGTAGAGTAGCGATTTTTTTTATAATGAAAATGTTTTGGTTTCAATAATCAAACAAGGTCATAATTTAATTATGTGACATTAACTTTCATGATACAAAAAGTTGCATCACAGAAATAAAATATTTGATGCAACATATATTTATGTTGCATTAAATATTTCCGTATTTGTGTTTACGATATTTTTTTGTATGAAAATTGTAATACGGAAGAAAAATCTTTCTTTCCGTGTTATATACAAAAATTGTAAAGATAACACGGAAGAAAATTCTTTTTCCGTAAATTTTAAGTATAAATTAAGAATAAAATTAATTTTTAGAATAGTGTAATTTCTATCTTATTCAGGATAGTATAGTTGTAGTATCATATAACTCTAACGATTGTAAATCAATAAGAAATACAAGATACCAATTTTAAGATAGTAGTCATAATAAGTGAAGAGGAATTATTTCATTTATGTTCACAAATAAAAATTGTACAAAATCAAATATAGAAACCAAGTATTTCTATTCCTGTTAACTTATCTGTAGCAAAGAAAATACTATAGATTGTAAAAAAAACAAGTAAAGTCTTAGTGAAGTGTAATTCATTGGTAAGTAAAAGCAATCGTACCTATATCAACATATAGGTACCACTTTACATATTAGTAACATTTAAATATTTTAATATATAAAATATTGGCGCTGCCGCAAAGCGTTCCGCTAGGAACAGTGCATTTTTGAGAAAATTAACTCCAAATACTTTATCCCTCCCGTTCCGTCGTACGCACAAATTCTTGAAAAGAAAATGGCCCAAATCCAAGAGACAGTGGAGAAGCGTGTCCCATTGTTCTATGGACAAGTGGATGTTGATCCAAGTGAAGTCCATTTTTTTATTGATGCCTGCAAAAAGGTAGAAAAAACCTTGGCTGATAAGCCAGATCAGCTGGCATTACTCTTAGAGGAAGTTATTTTCCGTCTAAGAGGAAGAGCCTATACTTTACTTAAAGATCAGACAGTAAAAGACATAAAAGAGTTTTACGGCATTCTGACCAAAAAGTTCCTTCCTGCCTTCACGGTGGAAACATTACAAAACAGGCTTAGAGATGCTAAGCAAAATAAGGCAGAATCCTGTGCCGATTTTGGCTACAGAGTGCAAAGCTATGCCTTAGATTATGAAGCAGGTGTATGTGCCAAATTTGGTACTGACAACGCGCTTCCAAAACTCCTGGTGGCATCAATGGAACAAGATGCATTCATTAGTGGATTACACAATGAATCTATTAGAACGAATTTATTGATGGCCACAGGAAAATCCCTCAGAGAACTGATAGAAATGGCAGATAGAGTAGAGCGTCAGCTTGGTTTCTCCAAAACAAATGGAACTAATAACCAAGGGGATGTTGTAACTAGGTGTCAGCTTTGTGACAAGACAGGTCACAGTGCGAAGACATGTCGAACCAATGCCTCGACACATGTACGAAGGGAAATAGTAGTACCAACCGTATCATGTAGGTATTGTAAACGTCTCGGACATGTCTTAGAGAACTGTGCTGCCAGAAAAGCCGCAAATCAAAGGTACCAACAGTTACAGTCCGGAGCGCAACTCTATGAGCCACAATTTCCGGGTAGAAACCAATACTCAAATAGAAATCAACAAAACTACCAACAAAGTAATGTTCAGAGAAATTATCAGTCAAATAGAGCTCAACAAACCCTCGATCATAGTCCTATAAAACGAAATTTTTATCAACCTCCAGTGAATCAGCCAAGATCTTTTCAACCTGCAGTTAACCAGAAACAACCGACTCACCTTAACGGGGCTCAACAGGGTTACAGAAGGGATCAAGATATCTGCCAACTAACAAACGGAATGCGGAGAATGAACATCAATTATATTGAAAATATTGATGAAAACTCCATTCATCACCAGGGAAACGAGGAAGGACTCGTCGAGCACCAGCCGCACCAGCTGTAGTTCAGGCGAGTCCAAGTTCCGAAAATATAACTTATAATAACTATCAGAGTTCCGCCTCGGTAGTTCCTACGAGTTCCGCCTCGTACCAATGTAATAACTATCAGAGTTCCGCCTCGGTAGTTCCTACGAGTTCCGTCTTGTACATTTATAATAACTATCAGAGTTCCGCCTCGGTAGTTCCTACGAGTTCCGCCTCGTACCAATGTAATAACTATCAGAGTTCCGCCTCGGTAGTTCCTACGAGTTCCGTCTCGTACCTTTATAATAACTATCAGAGTTCCGCCTCGGTAGTTCCTACGAGTTCCGCCTCGTATCAATATAATAACTATCAGAGTTCCGCCTCGGTAGTTCCTACGAGTTCCGTCTCGTACCTTTATAATAACTATCAGAGTTCCGCCTCGGTAGTTCCTACGAGTTCCGCCTCGTATCAATATAATAACTATCAGAGTTCCGCCTCGGTAGTTCCTACGAGTTCCGTCTCGCACCAATATAACAACTATCAGAGTTCCGCCTCGGTAGTTCCTAAGAGATCCACCTCATTATGTCATAGCAAGTACCAGAGTTCCGCCTCGGAACTACCAACAAACATGAGATCTTCCGTCTCAGATTCGGTGAAGTGATCCGTCTCAGAGAAATACTCCGTCTCAGTACCAGTATCGCCCTCCATTTCGGAGTCAGTTGCGTACTCCGTTTCGGATTCATTGAAGTACTCCGTTTCAGATTCGGACTCAGATTCCGAGTTGATTCCAATTACAGCAGTAATAGGTTTAAAGTTTATTTTACACATGATTGGAAATATTTGAATAAATTCAGTTTAAACAACACAAAGAATATACCTAAAATTAGTAATTACAGAAGTATTTATACAAATTTTAACAAACCAATTATATGTTTATAAACATTAAACTAATAATATAAATAAATAAATAAATCAAGTAATTAGGTTCTTCCTTAACTTACACAACACCAGGAAACAAATAAGTAAGTCAGTAGCTCAGTACTAAAATTTGATAACACGTACATTTTTACCAGTAAAAAACTAGACAGGAGTCAACCATCCAAATCAACAAATTACAAAACTTATCTTCCTATATATCCTACTAAATCCATAATTTAAACCCAAAAACTCAATCTTATTGGATCAAAATCAAAATTTAATTTTTTGAACTATAGTGTACATTACTCAAATAAATTATCATCTTAGAATGATAACGGTAAGAATAAGTAAGTTTTTCTTCGTTTGGATCTACCTAACCCCAAGAAGAGAACAACTTACCAAAATCAATCAATTTACTAATTTAGAATAAGAGATACATTTTTCAATCATTCATGTAATTAATAAGTTAAAATCAAAATCTAGTAATAGCATTTCTCAAAATTATCATTCCAATACTAGGTAATTTACAAGTTTTAAACAAATAACTTATTCAATCATCCAATCTGATCTCAAAACAAATGTGCTTGTATTTAAGATAATAAGATAGTGGTTTTCATAAAAAAAATAAAAATTATTTTATAATCAATTAAGAATAGTAAAAAGTAGTTAAATTAAAATTAGAGAGTCAAAATATTGTAACTTTATAGAAATAAGAATAGAATTACAACGGTCAATATAGCAAAAAGGTTTCAAGTTAAGATGTTATCACAACAAAGCATTACCATTTTCTGATGAAAATACAGTCACACATAGTATCCAGCTACATCATGATCCACAAATCTTTCTCAACACTAAAAAGCACGGTTAACGACATAGCACCACCATTATCCAAACAAATTTACAGACGAAATTCAACCATTCAACCATGATTTCAATTCACCGAACACAAATCAATGGAATGAACACATAAGCATTTCTCGATTAAACAGTTGGTCACATGGGGCGGCAAATGGGATGAACAGCGGAGACAACTTAGACACTGATCCAATTCTGATTAAGCTAATGGTCAGTGAATGACAGCAAACGAATTTGGGGCTCAGTTAAGCTAAATAAGGGCATTAAGCAATGTGCCAAATAATAAAAACGTTCAAGAAATTACAGTAACCTGTACAATTTCATTTTTTTTTATCAACCAAGCAGGAATATGGCAACAATTTGACACATGATGACTCTCATTTTCCCGTTAAAATGCAGATGTCATCACGTCACAATTTGCGTTACATTTCAAACATCTTCCTATAAGAACATATATGTACGGCCGGTACAAATAAAGATGCGTCATGCGATAAAATGATGAAGATAATCATCCAGTTAGCAAAATAATCTATATAAAGGCAAGGTATATAAAATTCCAGCAAAATCCATACCGACCGCGTTTAAGCAATAACTAGCAACAATCAGCCGATCGACAAAGCCATGAAACATCAGACAAATAAAAAAAGTAGAGATGTTTTATAAACAAGATTCCATCACATCGAAGTCCATCAATACAATAAGAAGCATCTGTACCACCAAATATTCAACAATTAAAAAGAAGATGGTCAGCATTCAAAAATCAAGAAAGCTTTTATTGGAGACATGAATATTAAAAAAAAAAAAAAAAAAAAAAAAAAAAAAAAAACCCTCAAAGACGATTTGTAATTAGCATTCATTTAGGAGCGGCTGATTTAAAGTGGAAGCACAAGTTTTATTACCTAAATGTATGCATGGTAAAAGTTTTATTATAAAATGTACAGTGGAACCATCAAGATATGTACCATAGAAGATTTTCCCTCTGCGAGGAAAAATCTTTCCATGGGGGGTAAGCTATGTTGTGATCCCAATCGCAACAATCATTTCAACATTAACCTGAAACAAAATTAAATTAACATGAGACATTGAAATCCATTTCAATGACCGACCGTAATAGTAAATAATAATTAATTATCAAATCAAATATGTGTCGTAACATAAATAACAAAACAATTTGAAAAAAATGCAAAACAACGACACATATTTGATAAACTATATTATGAAATATTGTATTTAAGTATGCTAACACTAATTGTTGTTGGTATACTTAATACAATATAAAATTATGTTATGAATACAATACAAAAAGGTAGAGTAGCGATTTTTTTTATAATGAAAATGTTTTGGTTTCAATAATCAAACAAGGTCATAATTTAATTATGTGACATTAACTTTCATGATACAAAAAGTTGCATCACAGAAATAAAATATTTGATGCAACATATATTTATGTTGCATTAAATATTTCCGTATTTGTGTTTACGATATTTTTTTGTATGAAAATTGTAATACGGAAGAAAAATCTTTCTTTCCGTGTTATATACAAAAATTGTAAAGATAACACGGAAGAAAATTCTTTTTCCGTAAATTTTAAGTATAAATTAAGAATAAAATTAATTTTTAGAATAGTGTAATTTCTATCTTATTCAGGATAGTATAGTTGTAGTATCATATAACTCTAACGATTGTAAATCAATAAGAAATACAAGATACCAATTTTAAGATAGTAGTCATAATAAGTGAAGAGGAATTATTTCATTTATGTTCACAAATAAAAATTGTACAAAATCAAATATAGAAACCAAGTATTTCTATTCCTGTTAACTTATCTGTAGCAAAGAAAATACTATAGATTGTAAAAAAAACAAGTAAAGTCTTAGTGAAGTGTAATTCATTGGTAAGTAAAAGCAATCGTACCTATATCAACATATAGGTACCACTTTACATATTAGTAACATTTAAATATTTTAATATATAAAATAATTTACTAACTATCAACTACTTAGGTGTCTGGAACTGGGTTGATTCTTTGTTACTAACATACCTTTCCTTTCCTTCAGTTGTGTTATGTGTAAAGGGGGTACGTCGGGCCCGGCGTAATCAAGGAGTCTTGCTTAGGCTTGGTCGTACACACTGATCAATCAATCAATCAATCAATCTTTGTTTTGCTAATTATTGAAATAATGTTTTATTTAATTTATTAATTTATATATTGATTTAAAATTTATTATCCATGCACTATAGGTATTATTTATAATGGTGTTTGTTAAGTGGTATATAATTAGTATTTAGTAATTTAAAGAAGGAATGGTTAATTAGTTATTTCAAGTTTAATGTTTAGAAGTGTCTCCTGGAACTCATTCCTAAGTAAATTATTAACTTTTTTTAGGTTGCCAAGTTCAATCCCAGCTGGTTAAATTCTAACTTAATTTAAATCAATAAATACAAAAGTTTTAAACATGATGAATCGTGTTGTGCTAAGCATGAGCCGTACTACTTCTAACTACTGACCGCCAAGGAGTTTGTAACCGGGTCGATCTCAATCGTATTTCAACAACAAGTTTACAGAAATATCTTAATGAATTTGATATCTGTGTACAGCGCATCGCTTTTTATTTCAGCCGCTAGGTGGTGAGCCGATGTTGCAATTAAATTTGCTTCTGTAAATTATAAATATCGCACAACCAAAGGCATTATTATATCTTATTTTCTTTCGACCAATGTCGCAAATAATTTATCATCGTTTCTGCTCGACATGGATCTATTTGGTGATATCATTCTCTCGAAACTCGATAGTAACAACTTTAATTTGATTTACTGAAAATCTAATTTGTCTCGGAAACGAGGACTTCAGCAGCAAATAAATGTGCAAACAAAGTAAGCCCGATCCGTGATATGCTTTTATTACATAAACGGATAAATGTTTTACACGGATAGTCGAGGCAACGCGAATCGTCAGTTGGAAATTTGCAACGGCTATGCCTAATTCAATCAATTGAACACAAATACAAATGCAATGAACAAAATATAAAACCATTGTTGCGCCAAGATTTGGAAAGGAGAAGCTCCTGGTATGTGTTGCACTGGAAGTAAATTCTCTTTGCCACAGCTCGAAGTACTACCGGAATCACTGAAAGAATTATTTCTAGAATTTCATCCATTATCAAAACACTTCCTTGATAACGCGAGGAAGTTCAATACTCTGTTTCAAATGGCATCTTTTGGTGCGAAACAAATTGTAGAAGAGAATTACGTGCTAAAATTTAAGAGTCAAGGACAAGTTTACCATGGCGTAGGAAGTTTACTTCCCGAAAATCAACAATTCTACAAATATACTTTGTTTCAGAAGCTTATCAGATATTACTTCGCTCAGATATTGTTCCAAACTTAAACAGAGAGCTAATAGAAATTTTGTAGAATGTTTTTCAAGAAAATAATAATTTAATTAACAGTTTTAAATATAATTTGGAAAATATGTCACCATGTTGGCCACACCTCCATTTTTTATTATCACAAAACTTGTCAGAACGAGAGTGTTTTTATTCGGTATGTACTCGTATACGATGTATCTCACCGAAATTTGTTGGTAGTGAAAGTCATGTCAATTAATTATATTGAATAGAGCACTGACATATGACATGTGGCGATGGAGAAATTTGGTACTGCATTAAAGATACATATTCGGTAATGCAGTATGATATTGTACTAATTGTATCTGAGACATTTGATTTATTCGCTTAGTGACGATTTAAACGATTTTAGTCGTAATATATTTGGTAGGTGTCACTAGTATGTCGAATGAAGTTGCAAAACTTACAATTATATTTTGAATCAAAAAGAATTAATTTTGAATAATAGTAGTGCTGAAACGAATGAGTGAGCGAATAAATGAGTGAATCGTTACAGATAAAATACTGAAAACTATTTGCATTATTTTAAAAATTTCTTCAATCAGTATTGTGTTGACATGATGACAAAAATGATTACAGGACGAAAATTATATCCGACACAATCTAAAACCATAAAGCCATCTACTTTCACTAGTTGTCCTCGAAAAAACAAAGGATGTCATGACGCAAATATGGATGCCCAGATTTGTTCTTAACTTTCACTTGCAACCCTGAATAGAAAGAAATTAAAAAAGAACTATTTTCAGGGCAAAAATCGTCAGATAGAGATAACATCACCTCTCTAGTTTTTCATCTTAAATTGAAAAAATGTATACACCAAATAACCAAACAGGAAATATATGGTAAAGCCAATTGGTATGCATATAGAATGACTAAAACGAGGTTTACCATACACTCAGTTACTTCTATGGTTGGGCACTAAAATTCTACCTCACGAAATCAATCTCAATATTTCTGTTGAACTTCCAAATAAAGATGAGAATCCTTTATTGTTTGAAATAGTTTCTAAAAATATGATTCATGGGCCTTGTGGCGATCTCAAACCATTCTCACCTTGCATGAAAAATGGCAAGTGTTCGAAAGAGACATATACCGAGTGATGATGGATATCGAACCTATCTTGGAAAAGTCCTGAGGGATGGTTACATACAGGATGTTGAGATGGATATTGATAACAGATGGATTGTTCGAAACAGTCCATATTTACGAAGAAGTTTTAATGTCCAAATATATTAATTAGTGGTCTGATTCTGCAACATTTTCTGTGGGAATTTTGTAGATGAGCTAAGCAATTGTGCCAATGGTTGTTTGTATGTACCGTTGAACCAACTTGGCGTTTTTTCAATGCTTGCACGATTTTCTACAGTGTAACACTTAGCTGTTCATCTAGAAAATAGCCGCCGTATCTATTTTACTGAACAAAACATTCGTGATGTTCTTCAAAATCCATGAAAACTACTCTTACTGTTTTTTTCGATATAATATTATGTCAAACAGACCAGTTTGCTAAGACCCTATTGTATCCTGAAGTTTCTAGCTATTTTAATTGGAACAATAATAAGTCCTCTAGGAGAAAATGTAGATTAGATTTGGAAGGTTCTCCTGGGTATCGATTTTGGTCACAAAATGAGGATTGAGGATTGAGAATTTTGTATATGTACACGGCGTATAATATACATTTTGCTATTGTGTGCTGTCAAATATTTGTATTGTATTAGTGTGTTTTCTCATGATGGTAAGTATCAAAAATAAGCTAAGCGGGTGAAATCGGTTCAACTTTTTGTTGTTTCCGCTCGCCTTGAGTTATTTTTCCCTATCTTTTAACATGAGGAATTCATGTTTTTCTATCTATTGTTGTTGTAAACGAGACATTCATTTTACTTCGTTAACAAAAATCCAAAACAATATACACAATCAAAAAAATTGCTCGTGATCTTCAATATAAAAACCAAAAAGCAGCATAAATAAATGGTTTTTAATCTATACATTCTTCGTCGGCCACATTCATAATATTTTTAACTTTTTTTTTTTTTTAGAGTTATGTGAGAATAAACATTTGAAAAATAAAAAAAACAATTCAGTGTTATCTCATGCGTACGAAAGGAGTGTTGTACATATTTTTATTTCCAGTAATTTTCTGTAAAATTTAAAACTAATAAAATGGTAAATTGAATAATGATTTAAAGATAAACAAAAATTAGCTAAAAATGGAAAATAAGTCAGAAACATATTTATAAACTATAATTTTATTAATAATTTTAAATGATGAAAAGACACACGACGTACATCCTTCCTCTCCTGCGTTTGATTTGACACTAAGTCAAACTAACTAATTTACTTCTTATATTTTCCACATTATATTTAATATTCCTCTTTTTCGTATCATTTTATCTCTCTTATTTGCATCATGTGTTAAACAAAAAACAAAAAAAACCGCCCGTTATTTTTTTAGTTTTTTGTTTAACATCGAATAAGGGGGATAATGTGAAAAATATAAGTAAATTAGTGATTTTGGGATGGGCAAGCAGGATGTACGTCGTATGTCTTTTCATCATTTAAAATTATTAATGAAATTATAGTTTATAAATATTTTTCTGACTTATTTTCCATTTTTAGCTAATTTTGATTTATCTTTAAATCATTATTCAATTTACCATTTTATTAGTTTTAAATTTTACAGGAAATAAAAATATGTACAACATTTCTTTCGTACGCATGAGATAACACTGAATTGTTTTTTTTATTTTTCAAATGTTTATTCTCTGTTTTTCTCTATTCTTTGGACACCAATACAATTTACCAAACTATTGCCTTCCGGTAATTCCCAACTCAATCCTCAAATTGCGACCAAAATCGCTACCCTGGTTTTAAAAAAGACCCAGCTTTTGGTAGGGTTTATACAATTCATCCAAATCAAAGTGAATGTGCCCATTTACGTATGCATTTACATCACGTTCGTAATGTTTTATATCTAACGTTACAAGCTGCTTGCGGTGCCTTAGGTCTTCTGGAGAATGATGATCATTGGAAGGATATTCTAGCACATGCGTCAATTTTACAGACTTCTTCTCAGACTTCTTGTCTTTTGTCTCTTGGGAAAACTTATTTGATTAATTCACTTATTTATTAGGATTAATTTTTTTTCGGGGTATTATAAACTGCATTAAATTATATTAATTATATTTAATTAATTTAATTAATATTAAATGATTATAAATTAACTTAATTATATGAATAAAATACTAATATGGAAATATTAATTTTGAGTTGAATTGAGATTTGGTTTGCAACACATAATGACGTATTTATTTATGCATGCTAAATCTTGATTCAATGAATGTAAACAACGTGGAATTATGTAAATAAAAATCGAGATGCTAAATGTATTGAACTTAATTAATTAACGTAATGGATTTATTGTAGTTTAGGTTGCAAGTTTCACAAACAAACGTCAATATTACTTACATATATCGTCATCTCAGTATTTAAGTGATACAAACGCATTTTTGTAATTTTGGAGTTAGAACTGCCATTTTACGTAAATATGTAGAATGGATCGTCAAATCAGTTTCCAACGTAGTTATTAGACCACTTCGTCAGTCCAGTATTTAAGTAACACAAATGAATTTTAGTCAATTTGCAGTTAGGGCCGTCACATTACATAATGGCGGACCTAACTTCGAAATGATCAGAATGCGTTTGTAACACTTAAATACTGAGGTGACGATATGCAGCCGTGCTAAGAAAAAAAGTCACATTTGCCTTTTTGAAGTTTTGAGTAATTTCAATTTTTCTATTTTTGTTTACCATGTCTTAATATGAAACTTAACTATTAAATAACGTGATTTTATAGCATTTAGAGAAGGATATTTGGCTTTTTTAAAAAGCAGAACAATAGATACTTTTTTTCAGAATCGAAATATGCCCCAAACGAATTTTCCGACTTTTGGCGTTTGTGACTTTTTTCCTTAGCACGGCAGTATGGTTCACCGAACAATTTTTTAATTTTCTTTCACTGATTTATTATTTTACTGATTTGTATTTTTAAGTGGTAATGGTAAATGGTGTGGCGGAGATCTCTTCAATAGGTGAATGATTCTAATTGGATTTTTATTTAGGTAGTCTACTGTTTTATAAGTTTTAAATATAATTTTGAAATATTGATGATCGCTATCTTACAAATCAAATAACGAATAACCAATTAATTTGATATACGTTTTCAGAGATATTAATTACCATGATGTTGAATTTAATTAGTTACGTATACTCTTAGTAATTTTAACTGTTGAATGGTACTTTTCTCAGTTTTGAAGGTTTTATAGTTTACATCTTTAAGGGTTGTGTTTGTGAGTACAAATGGAGATACAGTGGGTGGCTTTAATGTTCGGTTTTTCTATTGTCTTTGGGTTTTGAGAGCTTTTTGCTATTGGAACGAAGAAAGTATTGGTTTTTCTTTTTCAAAAATGGAAGTTTTATTGATCTTCAATGGAGTTCGAATGTTTTCATATTGAATAACGTTACGAAGACATTGTTATTAACATTGAAACAAAAGATACAACTATTTCATCGTTACTTTAATATTTGGTCAAAATCAAAAAATCAGTTTTTAAAAGTAAAATATGTTAAATTAATATTTTGTGGGATATCCGTTCTGCTTCAACAAATTTTTTTGCAATAATCTTGGCCAATTTCAGTCCATTCCCGTTTCAGCCTAATTTTTAAATCAGTTACTGAAATAATCGAAGTCTTTCGAGTTGGCCGGTCTATAGCATCCCATATATTTTCTATTAGGTTCAAGTCAGGTGATTGGGGAGGAGTTTCCCTCACTTTTGGGCAATTATATAATAGCAATTCTCGAACCAAATAGGACTTATGTTTAGGATCATTGTCCTGGTAAAATTTAAAGATTTTCGCGTGATTTTGGTTTGCATCACATAATGACGTATTCATTTATGCATGCCAAATTTCGATTAAAAGATGGTGAACGAGGTGGAATTATGCGAAAACATTTTCGAAAGGCTAAATGTATTGAACTTAATTATTAACTTAATAGAATATGATTGAAGTTTTAGGTTGCAGTTTTTCACACGTAAACGTCAATTTTGCTTGTATAGTACACCGATTAGTTTTGTAGGAGAATAATATTTCAATTTATTTCATGGATTTATTATTTTACTAACTTTGCAGGCTTTATTTTGCAGGGTAATATGTCCATAAACGGAGTAAAAGTTTTATAATAAATCATATATTTCGTAGTTTTTGATTTTTTGTTTTATTTCAATTATATCAACTAGATTAGTAAATTAAAACATCAATAATAATAATAATTTTTTGATGTCCTAACTTAGATTTATAAAATCCTGAGTTCTAGCATTTAAATTATATTATATACTTTTATAAATAAATAATTAATTTGAACATTATTAATTTCCTTTTTTCTAGATTTGTAGGAAATTGCCGATTAGTTTAAATTTAATAGTATGGTTAAATATATATTTTCAACTTTTTATTTTTAAATCTAGTTGCAGTAGGTAAACAATTAATTAACTATTTACAGGAGAATGGTAACTAATGGAACAAGTGCTGTGAATTTAAATTATAACTTAACAATTTAAAATTTTTAAATATTCTTTTAGAATTTTAGCTTAGAAGTGGGAGAGTTTACATAGGCAATTTCATAAAATGTTAATTTTTGTAATACTTGTATGTAATACGAGTATATTGTGTTTTGCTTATTAATATATATTAATTAATTTAGTTTAAACATATTTAAAGGTTTCTCTTCCTTAATTTGATAACAAATAATTCAATTTTCAGAATATAACATAGTTCCAGAATCAATCTTTAATATGGGGATTAAATTAATCCTGAATTTCAGAATTAGATTTGACTTTGATATTATGGTGATTTATTAATTAAAATTAGTTTTCAGAGTTGCCTGGGAAATTATATATTGATTTTATTTGTTGATTCTTGATAAACTTATAGCAAGTACCTAACTGAATTATTGATGATTTTAAGCTGTTGTGGTGCTGTAACATTATCATTTTTAATTTATTTATTATAAATTTTATAAAATAATTGAATTTTTAATTATTTATTCTCTTTTTCTTGATCGGTAGAAAATTTCTGATTAGTTTTAAGTAAAATTTTATGTTTAAAATGGTTTTAACGTTTATTCTAATTCATGTTGCAGTACGTAATAATTAATTAATTAAATATAGAAGGACCATGAAAAATGAAATAAGCGCTGTTTTTGTAATCTTAGCTTAGTAATTTTAATTTTTCTTAAATATTTTTCTTAAATATTTTATCAGGTAAATTAATGAAAGGCGGACAGGGGGAAATTACAACATTAATAATTTTTTAAGTCCTAATTTAAATTTAGGGAGTCTTGAGAATCCGGCCCTGGATTCCAGAGAAATGATCATCTAATAATGTAGTTAGATTGTGCTGTCTTGTGCTAATCTATTTATTATGTATTGTACTAATAATTTACTAACTATCGATCACATTGGTGTCTGTAACCGGGTCGAGTCTGGCCCAACTAATAATCCTATCCTATCCTTCGGTTTTGTTATATGTATATGGGTGTACTGTGACCGGGAGGTCGGGAGATCCTGCTATAATGCTTGGCCGTACACTCTCAATCAATCAATCAATAAAATGTTAATTTTTGTAATGTGTAATATATTCTGTTTTGTCCATTAATATATTTTAATTAATTTAGTTTTAAAATACTTAAAGGGATCTCTTTTTTAATTTACTAATAAATGATCCAATTTTCATAATAAACATAGTTCCAGGATTAACAAGTAGTGAATAAGCTATAGTTTAGAAATTGTGTTGTCCTGTGCTAACTATTTTTACTATTACTAACAATTTACTCTTATCCTTCGGCTGGGGATGGATAAATGGGTGTACGATGTGTGGTCAAGAATACTGAAGATCCGGTTATAATAATTATTCATTTAAGTAATAAAATTTGATATTATGGTGATTTATTAATTAAAATTAGTTTTCAGAGTTGCCTGGGAAATTATATATTGATTTTACTTGTTGGTTCTTAATATACTTATAGTACCTAATTGAATTATTGAATTATTAAAAAATCTAGATACTGTGGTGCTGTAATATTATCATTTAAATCATTTTATATAAATTTTATAAAATAATTGAATTCATAATTATATATTTTCTTTTCTGGATCGGTAGGAAATTGATGATTAGTTTTAAGTAAAATTTTATGTTTAACGGTTTAATGTTTATGTTAATTCTTGTTGCAGTAAGTAATAATTTTTAATTGGATATAAAAGGACCATTAATAATGAAATAAGCGCTGTTATTTTAAACTTTTAATAATTATTTTATCAGGTAAATTATTAAAAGACGGACAAGAGTGAAATACAAACATTAATAATTTTTTAAGCCCTGTTTTAGATTTAGGATTTAGGGAGTCCTGAGTATCCGGCCCTGGATTCCAGAGAAATGATCATCTAATAATGTAGTTAGATTGTGCTGTCTTATGCTAATCTATTTATTATATATTGTACTAATAATTTACTAACTATCAATCGCATTAGTGTCTGTAACCGGGTCGAGTCTGTCCCAACTAATAATCCTATCCAATCCATCGGTTTTGTTATATGTGAACGGGTGTACGGCATGGGCCCGGGAGTCCATGAGATCCTGCTATTATGCTTGGTCATACACTCATAATTAATCATAAAAGTTTAATTTCAACTTTATTTTATTTAATTTTATCTTTATTTTGTTATAATGATGTTTTTTATAATACAGTAGAATCCGTTTATACCAAACCATGTATATAACGAACAAACGCTTATAATAATCATATGGTTTTGTCATAAAGTTTTGTACCTTGAATTTGCACGAACACTTATGTTTTCTTATACACTAAAAACAAAGAACTACGTTTATAAACGTAAACGAATATTTGATTAAAATGAACAGCCGGCTATAGTGAACAAAATTATGTCCCTTGAGTGTTTGCTATAAGCGAATTCTACTGTAATTATAATTATAATTTTAGCTGAGTAATTTTAGATTTTCTTAAATATTTTATCAGGTAAATTATTGAAAGGCAAATAGGGGGAAATTACAACATTAATAATTTTTAATTTAGGTTTAGGGAGTCCTGAGTATCCGGCCCTAGATTCCAGAGAAATGATCATCTAAAAATGTAGTTAGATTGTGTTGTCTTTTGTTCCGTTAATTTACTAACTATCGATCGCATTGGTGTCTGTAACCGGGTCGAGTCTGTCCCAACTAATAATCCTATCCTATCCTTCGGTTTTGTTGTGTGTAAACGGGTGTACGGTGTGTGCCCGGGAGTCCGGGAGACTTGCTATTATGCTTGGCCGTACACTCACAATCAATCAATCAATTCTTATTTATTTATTTAATATGAAATTATTCGAGTTTTATTGAGGATTAGTCAAGTTTTGGTTTTTAAAAAAGAAAAATTAATATTTTTGTTATAAGGTAGTATCGGGAAGCCTTTGAAGCCTAGGGATGGTGGAGGGACCGAATATTAAAGTTACTTACTGTAAATGGAAGGAATTATTGGATTGTAGGATGTTATCAGTTAGTTTACTAAGGTTGAAGAGTAGTGTGGTTGCGGAAAATTTGCGGAATTGCTTCAAATATAAAAGTAGTTGGAGCTTAGCAATAATTTTAAGTTGCGAAAATGACTAATTTGAAGGAAACTATTAGAATATGTAGCTGTTATAAATTATACTTAGTTATATATAATTGTTAGATCGTCTCCGAGCTACAGAAATACTGGTGAATTCTCGCCCAGCATCCAGAAACTCCACCCATCCATCTGTCGTGTAGCGCAGAAATTGTATTGTCTTGTGATAACTATTTAGAGTTTAAAGAATATTTAAAGGTTTTTCTTCCTTAATTCGCTAATATATAATTAAATTTTCAGAATATTTCATAGTTCCAAAATTAATCATTATTATAGGGATTAAAATTAATCCTGAGTTTCAGAATTATATTTTAGCTTGAATCAACTCTCCAGGATCATTAAGTAGTGAATAAGTTATAGTTTAGAAATTGTGTTGACTTGTGGTAACTATTTTTACTATATATTTACTAACAATTTTGCTAACTATCGATCGCTTAGGTGTCTGTAACCGGGTCGAGTTTGGCCCAACTAATAATCCTTTCCTATCCTTCGGTTTTGTTATTTATAAACGGGTGTAAGGTGTGTGCCCGCAAGTCCGGGAGTTCCTGCTATAATACTTGGCCGTACATCATACTCAATCAATCAATTGACTTTTAACCAGAGATTGAAAAAAAAACTCTAAAATACAGTACTTTAGTGTTTTGTTTTGTATTTCCATTAGAACAGTACGAAAACACAGACATAACCTATGGAACCCAATACATTATCTCCGATTTAATGTTTGTGAATTATTAAACAAACCAAATTCCATAAGCTTAATGTTAAATGCAACGTTCACAAACACAAAGATAAGAAGATGTACCTTGTGCACGCACATGTATTATTATTTCGTTTGTTTTGCTGTACTACGTACACATACATTATTTTCTCTTTTACAGTTTGTGTATGCAATCTAATACGCTAAAAAATACGAAATACATTGCAAATTCTGTATATTTAGTTTTAGTGTACTTCTGCATTTCAAACAGTGAAAATTAATAAAAATGCCGCGTCCAAAAAATGTTGCTTTACATAATTTGTTTGGAGAAAATGAAAAGAATGAAATATTGTGCAATAATGGTAAATGTTCTAATAAAATTTTAAACAAACATACTGGAAATTTAGAAAGACACCTAAAAGTAGCTCATTCGGAGTTATATTCTAATTACATAAAATTAAAATACGATTTAAAATCTAAAAACAATCAGGGCATTAAAACTAAGTTATGTAAAGAAGTGAATAAAAGAAATATTGAATTGGCAATTGTGGAATTATTTACAAAGAATGGTCGCCCGTTATGCATGATTGAGGATCAAGCATTTCAAATCTTAGTCCAACCAGTTTTTGATGCATTGAATGTAAGTGCAAAATTCACACAATATTAATGACCGGATTATTGCTTTTTCGCAAAAACTGAAAAACGAAATCGTAGAAGATCGAAAGGGAAGACTATTATCTCTAAAAATTGATGCTGCGACAAGACATGACTTAAGTGTTCTAGGAATAAATGTTCAGTATATCAAAAATAAAATTATTACGATCAAAACATTAGCAATCAGAGAACTAAAATCATGTCATACCAGCGAATATTTGAAATCAGTCATACTAGATGTTTTAAAAGAGTATAAAATTGGCATCACTCAAATTTTAACAATTACCACAGACAATGGAGCAAATATGCTGAAAGCAGTGAATGATTTAAATTCTGATTTAAAAAATTATTTGCAAGAAAAAAATAACGATGACGACCTAGAAGACTTTGACTTTGATGATGTGAGATCACAGTTTCTGTTTTATAGCAGTACTAGTATACGTTGTGGTGCTAATACGTTGCAGCTTTGTGTAAAGGATGTCTTGAAAAATTCACAAATAAAAGCAAGAATCGAATTGTGCAGATTTGTAGTGAAAAAGCTTCGAACTCAAACCTACCTTAATATTTTAAAAAATGGTCTTTATAAGAAACCAATATTAGACTGTGTAACAAGATGGAACTCTACATTTAATATGTTAGAAAGATTAAGGTCAGAACATATGTTATATGTTAGAAAGATTAAGGTCAGAACATTAAGGTCAGAAAATTCAGATCTTTTAATTAGTGCAGACAAGTGGAGTTTTATGAAAGAATTTATTAGTGTATTTCGACTTATTTACACAGCAATAATTAAGCTACAATCTGAACAGTTATGTTTCAGTGAATTATACGTTGTTATTATGGATATTTTAATTCAAACAGGGAGCATGCCTTGTACCGAAATGACAGTCTTGCTAACAGATTCATTAAACAAAAGGAAAATGAAATTATTCGGCAATGAGCTATTTAACGCGGCTATATTTTTGGATCCAAGAATCAAAGTCTGTTTATCTCCAGACCAAATAGCAAGAGCAAAGAAATATACAAGTTCCATATATAAATGAATTATTTCTTTAAAAGGTGAGTAATCTTTCAAATACAGTTACTACTTGTGAGAGTAAACAATAAATGTACAATGAAGTACTGAATTTGAAATCTAAATTTTGAATTTTCTTTCTTTTATTGTAAAATAGTGTTAAATTTAACCCGTGTTATTCACAGAGACTAATTCTGCTTTAATCGAAAATACTTTTCAACAGACAGTAACAAGTATGGATGAACCATCAGCAAGCGATAAATTAGAATCTTCAAAAACATTTTCAGAGTTCTTGCAAAATTTGGATCCTGTTCCCACCAATAACGAGCCCAATTCATTATTATCAAATTTAGAAACAGATTTTCTAATGTATGATCGCCAACAAAGAATACCTTTATATTCCAATATATTAGAGTTTTGGAATAATCAAAATAACACTCTATCTATCATAGCTCAGATAGTGTTAGCAATACCATCAACCCAAGTTAGCGTGGAGCGATTATTTTCAGCTTTAAAATATATATTGGCCGATCAACGGAATAGATTAACACCTTTCATTTTAGATCACATACTATTAGTCAAAGTCAATGGAATTTTTGATTATAATGATTGATTTTTTAATTTTTCATTAATTTTCTTTTTAAATTAAATTCCTTATTTTATAATTTGAAAATTTTAATTGTGAAGTTTTTGTTTTTATTTTTGGTATTTTTTTTTAATTAAAATTTTTTTTTGTTTTTTTTTTTTAACTATAATTTAATAAAAATAAAGTTGAAAAGATTTTTTTTTTGAATTTTTTATCTGATGGGGATTTAATTCATGGATGCCATTTTCTGAATAAATTTTGATCAAAAAACAAGAATTTTTATGATTACGTAAGCCAGAAAAATACACTTATATTTTTAGGAAACTAAAAAAAGAATAATTAGCTCAATCAAAATTAAAGTACCAAAACCAACAATAATGTAATTAAAGTACCAAAACCAACAATAATTAGTATGTACACTAAATCGTCGTGTCCAAATAAGAGTATTATATCTGCAAATCATTAATTGTTTCGAGGGGCGTCTCCAATGTTAAATTTGGCTTAATTTTTTTTAAATAAAATTCTTGCCACACTTTGTGGAATGAATTTTATTTAAAAAAAAATTAAGCCGAAATTAACTTTAACAACTTTAAAGCTTCTTCAAAAAATGAGCGATTTATAGATGTAATCATTGCCTACGTATTAAAGGCCGTGTGAGCACAAAAAAAATGGCGTGTCCTATGTATGTGTTATAGGATCACAAACAAAAATATTTACATACAAACCGTAAAAAGTTCTATGGAAAAAAAAAATTTTTTTTGATACTTTTTCGTTTCGCATTTAATAACTTTTTAAATAAGGCCAAAAATGAATTTTCATTCCATTGACAATAAACTAGGGTATTGAATTATAATATTGGGCAAAAAAAAAATAATTATTGTTGAATATTTTGCATATTTTCATTCAACGCCGTTTCACTGTTTTCTAAAATTTTTGTCTATAAAACTGCGAGAGAGACTAAAGCATTGACCAGCGAGTCTTTAAGAAATTTAAGTAAGAATGCGACAATAGGAATATGCATGTTACTGACCAGCGAAACTTTAAGAACTTTTCGTTCAGTTTCGTTAAATGTGAATTGTCATTTAACATTCTGTAACAAGAGCGAAAATTACCGCTCTAACTGAAGGAAGAAACGTCAAAACAGCGTATATTCAGTTTTGTGATATTTGTAAGTATATATGTTATAATAAATAATTAAAATAATGTAGTTCAATAATGCAGTTTGTGTAATTTATTAATTTAAATAATGTAGTGCAATGTGTATTGTGATAAAACTTATTGTATATTATTAAAAATAATAAAATAAAAATATTTTTTCCACAATACAGAAAATATCATAACCTCAAATAATTTTGATATATTTTCTCAGGCATACATTGATACATTTTAATATGGACTACGGCTTGTTAATAAATGCAGTTGAGTGCCAAAAATGTCTGTACGACAAAAAAGACAAGAACTACAAAAACTCTGTAGTAAAAGAGGCCGCATGGAGTCAAATTGCGGAAGTCACCGATATGTCCAGTAAGTTTATTGTCATTGATCTGTAGAGTTTATATAAGCTAATCGAGTAATCATTTATTACAGAAGAAGACTGCAAGAAAAGGTGGAACTTGCTTAGAGACAAATTTAACAAGGAGCAGAAGAAATTGGAACAAAAATCGGGGGATTCTCCACTTCCTTATGAGGAGGAATGGCCATACACTGAAAGTATGATGTTCCTTAAAAAGTTCATTCAACCTAGAAAGTACGTATTTGTATGTATATAATATATCTTGACTTTATAATTATAAAATGTATCTTTTAGAACAAAATCAAACCATTTTGAAGAAACTTTCGAAAATGAATCGCAGAGCGATTATACTACAGAAAGTGAGGCGCAGCCGGTAAAAAGGGGCAAAGTTGACCCTTTTACCGACACATGTAATGTTTTTAAAGAGGCTATTCAAGAGTTTAGGGAGCGACAAAGCATAGTGCAGCAACCAACCCAATCAGACCCAGACGATCTCTTTTTACAATCCGTTAAAGGATTGCTAAAAGATTTGCCGGAACACGTGAAAGGTCAGGCTCGGGTTGATATACTTTCATACGTGACCAATCTAAGGAGTCAACATTTAGGCAATTAGCCTGATCCTGGTGGTACTGAATTATGCTGAATTATATTGTGATACAAATTGAATTGTTGTGATTATTATTATTTTCTCTTTTTACTTATTTAGCAATGTGATTTTTTTTTATGTTTGTAAATAATTTGAAATAAAAACTATTTTTCTTTTTAATTATTATGTTTTATTAAAGTAAAATGATGAAATTACGCCATCCACCTTAAACTTCCCTCGTTATTCACATATTTGCATAAAGTGTCCCTGATTTTGAGAGCATTGCTGCCCCCTAAAATATGTAAATTGCGTGATGGTTGTATGGGTTTTAGATTATGGCTAACCTCTTGCCTCCATAACCCCGACTGCAAGTTGTGATTGACATCCTCCCAGTCTACAAATTTTGCCGGTGAGTACACATTTTTGGCCTCTTTCGTCAACCTTAAAAAATTGTGTAACGCAACACAAGCTAACACAATTTTTTCTGCGTTATCTGGCAACATATTTAACGTCGTTAGCAGAATACGCCATCGACATACCAAAATTCCAAATGAATTTTCGATACAACGTCTCGCACGGGACAAACGCTTGTTATAAATTTCTTTTTCCTTTGACAGACCCACACCCGGATATGGTTTCATAATGTTTGGGGTCAAAGGAAATGCTGCATCAGCGACGAAAAAATGTGGGATTGTATCGAATGTATTTGGCATAGGTTTTGGCGCTGGAAGTGAGAGCTCACCTTTTGCAAGCCGTTTGCCGAAGCTTGTTTTACTGAAAATTCCTATGAAAAATACAGGATATTTAAATAAATGCAAATTTTGTCGATCTATGTATGAACATTAATAATACCTCCATCGTGCTGCGATCCATAAGCTCCCACATCTATATGTGTAAACACATATCGAGCATCGCAAGCAGCCATCAATCAACACAATGCTGTAAAAGCCCTTATAATTAAAAAATTGACTTCCAGTGTCAGGAGGGCATTTTATGGCAACGTGCTTCCCATCGATGGCACCTACGCAATTTGGAAAATTCCATAAATTTTGAAAATCGTTTGATATAGCTTTGACATCAGATACATTAGGTTCGGTGACGTACAACCCACCTAGGCTGCTCCATAAAGCGTCACAGGTTTCATAAATTAAACTCCTTACTGTCTCTTTCCCTATTTTCCAGCTCCAAGCCAAGCTCTGGAAAGAACAACCTTGAGAAAGGTATCTGTAAATGTATATTTAATATTAAAACATTGTTAAAGTTTTCTATCTATTATCTACTTACAGTAAAGTTAGAGCAAGGCGAAATTCGCAGCTCAAAAGATTTCGGCTATTTTCAGTCATTTGTAAGCCGACTAGTTCCAACAGCATGGAAAAAACCTCCCGCGTCATACGAGTATGGACGAAAAATTGTTGCTGGTCGCAATTTTTTATTTCAGTAAACGTTACCTAAAATAAATTATGTACATAAACTTTTATATAGCTAACATCAATATTAATTAAATATGTTTACCTTGAAATAGCCGAATCTATTTCTCGTGCGATTTATTTTTCGAACCGCACAAGACCGCTTTTTCTTTATTTTATCTTTAATATCCTTTAAAGATTTTAATCCTTTAAATAGGATAAATAGTTCCTCCAACTCCTCAATCGTCTGAATATTTAATTTAGACGACATTTTAATATTTTGATTGAATATAAATGAATTTTATAAACACTTCAATTTACTTCAAATAAAATGATTAGCTTTTCTTTGTTTTTTTTTTATTGTAAAATCGTCTTACTGACTCGCTGGGCGATATGTCAAAATTTCCGTAACAATAGACTTTCGTCAAATTCCGTAAGTTTTTGTTGCAGATGCTTAAAGACTCGCTGGTCAATGCTTAAAATCAAAACAAAAAAAATTAACAAAACAAAATGTATGAAAATAAAATGATTTTGTTTATTTTCTTTAGTATTGCTTTGCAACTCATAATGATAGTTTGTTCTTGTACGATGTTTTGTCCGAGGATGGGGAAATTTTTATTCAGGATGTACGGAGATAATAAAAAAAGCGAGATGTTTGTTTAGTACTTTCCTTATTGTGCGATTACGACATGAGAAATGCGTAATACTTTTCTTATATATGTACAACTTTTATTTATACGATCGATTACTAGCAATTAGATAACGTAATTAAAATATTATTAGTAATTATTAGTGTCATTTTTTACGACTGAAAAATTATAAATTGATAAAACTATATGTTCTAAAAATGTAAAAATTCATAGTAATGCATTTTTTAGATATAGTATGTAAATTAGAAAATAAATTTTTACAAACTTTTTTTTTGTTTCAAATTTGAGTTTTGTACATTTTTAATTATTTAGGCGCAAAATATTACAGTAAAAATTACTAATAATATTATAATTCAATAACCTAATTTCTAATAATCGATGGTTTACAAAAAAAATTTGTTTATAAAAAAAGCAAAAAACGGATTACGCATTTCTTAATCGCACAATCAGCAAAAGCAAATTACGCATTTCTCATGTCGTAAATGTAATCGCACAATAAGGAAAGTACTAACATAAACCAACTCGATCTATTTTTTTATTTCTCTATCAACAGACAGAAATAAAAAATTTCCCCACCCTCAGACATAATAGCCGCATTTCTTGACGTTTGATCTGATCCGGATCAGATCATGTCTCATGAAACGACACAAAAATGCGTAAAACAAACAAACACCAAAATTCAATTTTTTTGTCTCGTTTCGTTTTAAATGCCTCTTCATACTCGTACTATATTCATTATATTCTTTGTCTTTACAAAATATTGTTCAACTACAAAATATTGTTCAACTATTTTTAGATCACCATTTGTGATCCAAAACGAATGTTGGATCAAATGTTGTTGTTGCTTCACATGTAAATTTTGATCTGATCCGGATCACTATGCGTCAAGAAATGCAGCTATTATTGTACAGGGACGACCGATTATCATGAGTTGCAAAGCAATACTAAAGAAAATAAATAAAATCATTTTATTTTCATACATTTTGTTTTGTTAATTTTTTTTGTTTTGATTTTAGTCTCTCTCGCAGTTTTAGGCTGGAAACACACCGAATTAGGCTGGAAACACACCGAATTAGGCTGGAAACACACCGAATTAGGCAAAACGTTTTTGCTTCGAGTAGGCAAGACGATTTCTCTAAACATAGTACACATTCAATCAGACAAATTGTTTTTAGTCAAATTGTCTTGTGTTGCTTTATAGGTTGGTGTGAATTGATTTCATAGAATACAAAATGTCGTCGGAGTCAGAGGATTGATTTTGTATTATATGGTTATTATTTTATATATAAATATGATAAACTAACCCTAAAGATTCGGCAGTATGTATAATGTAGGTATATATATATTGTAAGTAGGTATATTGTATTTTAATACAAGTTTTTTTGAACCACAAAAATCCTTATTAATTTGATTTTTAAAATAGCAATCATGAAACGACTTCAAACACTTTCTTTTTTTGATTCAATCAGTTTTGTGTTGTGTTGCTTTGATTTGTGTCAGTGTGAATTAACACATTGATTTATGGAGTATGAACACATTCAATCATGTTTCATTAGTCAAATTTGACTTAACACAATTTTGCTTTATTATGTGTGAATGGACTCATAAAGCACAGTACAATGTTTACCGTTCTATGTTTTATGAAACAAAATGTTTGACGTAAAATTGTTTTGCCTGATTCAGTGTGCATAGCGCTATACAATCGTATGCATTTTGGCCGCAAGTCGCTTTAAGACAAGAAAAAAACGTGTTGTCTAATTCGGTGTGTTTCCAGCCTTAGACAACACGTTTTTTTCTTGTCTTAAAGCGAACAATATATATATACCTACATTATACATACTGCCGAATCTTTAGGGTTAGTTTATCATATTTATATATAAAATAATAACCATATAATACAAAATCAATCCTCTGACTCCGACGACATTTTGTATTCTATGAAATCAATTCACACCAACCTATAAAGCAACACAAGACAATTTGACTAAAAACAATTTGTCTGATTGAATGTGTACTATGTTTAGAGAAATCGTCTTGCCTACTCGAAGCAAAAACGTTTTGTCTAATTCGGTGTGTTTCCAGCCTTATAGACAAAAATTTTAGAAAACAGTGAAACGGCGTTGAATGAAAATATGCAAAATATTCAACAATAATTATTTTTTTTTTGCCCAATATTATAATTCAATACCCTAGTTTATTGTCAATGGAAGGAAAATTCATTTTTGGCCTTATTTAAAAAGTTATTAAATGCGAAACGAAAAAGTATCAAAAAAAATTTTTTTTTCCATAGAACTTTTTACGGTTTGTATGTAAATATTTTTGTTTGTGATCAAAACCTGCTAAAATTCTCTTTAGAAAGCCGAATGTATTGTATACTATTGCTGTAAAATTATCTAAACCACTGATTGTATTAGTGAAACGTTATCGTGTATAGATACGGTTGTGAATACAGTGTAGAAAACATAAACATTCGCATACTACGAAACTAAAAGAGAGTAAAATCTAAACCAATAAAAACGAATCATGTGCAACAGTCATTTTATTTAAATATTTTAATTTCAGCTTACTTTAAAGAAAACCCAATATTTAATTTAAAAAAACTTAACAGTTTTTAACCTTATATTTCGACTTGTTGGTCAACTTCTGAGGCATTAAAAAACTATTTTTGTAATTAAAAAATCTTAGAAACTATTTTTGACAATTATTTAATTTTTAAACTATAAACAATGTATACAGAAAGAATTTTTCTTTTAAATTTTTTTGTAACGATTTTTTTTATCATTCTCATATTATTTTATAGCCGTCTTACTTTGGTAACTGGAATATTAATTGGTATAGAAATTAAAATGCAAATTATGCTCAAAATAAAAACCGAAAATAATTTGCCATTTTTTCGGCACGTAATATTTCCAACTCGTGCGATTTTAATTTCCTTCTCGTGTTGAATCAAATGTTGAATTAAATCTAGTGACATTACAAATAACTCCTGACAAACTTGGCAGTAATAAGGTGTATGGGAATTTCCCCTTTTGGTGTCAGGGCTCCAATGATGTGATCGTAATGTTCTCGCAATACAACTCGCAGATTAAAGGCTCGAGGGCACACTGAACAAACGTAAGGTTTTTCACCTGTATAAATCCTTTCATATTTTCGTAATGTCCCACCATCAACAAAAGCTTTCCAACAATAACGGCACCCGTTGTGAACTACGCGAACCAAATATTTTGCCACACTCGCGACAAGGGAATTGTCGTCCTGTAACATTCGTATGCGAATGACGATGATTCATGAGGGAGCGTCCATCGGGAAATTCTTCTCCGCACATATCACACGTAACAGTTTTATTTCGATGCGAAACCATATGCCGAACAGGAATGATTTTTTTCGCTGAAATATTCCCATAAATGTTTCGATAGGGTTCGACTATCGCGACACAATTTACCATAAAGGCGACACGAATGTTGAGTTAATTCGTTTGCGTGCACGATACGTATATGAGATTTAATAATTGATTCCTCGAGAAATGATTCACCGCATAACATACATTTCAATGGATGGCATCGTGTATGCACTTCTTTGTATTTTCTTCAAAATTAAAAAAGGAAACTATAACAGCACATATACAATTTTAAATCACGTAAACTAATATAAATTACTTTAAAAATCATTTAAACTTACTTTAATTTCTTGTAATTAATTAATTAATGGGGTTTAACTTCACGATTTCTGAGTTTTGATCATAACCTCCTGAATTTTAGCAGGTTATGATTTTGATTTTGACATTTCGTAAAATTAAGTTTTGTTGTAGAAGAGCAAAAAACAGAGAGTAAAATGCTCAATTGTTAGTTGATATTAAGTAGTGTGTGATATCAACTGGAATTAGTAGTGGTAAGAAACAAAACAATTTGAATTTTTTTTATATGGTTTTTCGTAGCGACTACTACGGCTAAAGGTTGATATGTATAAGTATGTGTCTGCGTATCAGCAAAACCATCAGGCTTTCTAAAGAGAATTTTAGCAGGTTTTGTACGTTCACATACATTATTTTCTCTTTTACAGTTTGTGTATGCAATCTAAGACGCTAAAAAATACGAAATACATTACAAATTCTGTATATCGTCGTGTCCAAATAAGAGTATGTATTACATCAGTGCCAGTGTATTAAAGGCCGTTTTAGTAAATTGCTACCTATGTATGTGTTATAGGATCACAAACAAAACCTGCTAAAATTCTCTTTAGAAAGCCTGATGGTTTTGCTGATACGCAGACACATACTTATACATATCAACCTTTAGCCGTAGTAGTCGCTACGAAAAACCATATAAAAAAAATTCAAATTGTTTTGTTTCTTACCACTACTAATTCCAGTTGATATCACACACTACTTAATATCAACTAACAATTGAGCATTTTACTCTCTGTTTTTTGCTCTTCTACAACAAAACTTAATTTTACGAAATGTCAAAATCAAAATCATAACCTGCTAAAATTCAGGAGGTTATGATCAAAACTCAGAAATCGTGAAGTTAAACCCCATTAATTAATTAATTACAAGAAATTAAAGTAAGTTTAAATGATTTTTAAAGTAATTTATATTAGTTTACGTGATTTAAAATTTTATATGTGCTGTTATAGTTTCCTTTTTTAATTTTGAAGAAAATACAAAGAAGTGCATACACGATGCCATCCATTGAAATGTATGTTATGCGGTGAATCATTTCTCGAGGAATCAATTATTAAATCTCATATACGTATCGTGCACGCAAACGAATTAACTCAACATTCGTGTCGCCTTTATGGTAAATTGTGTCGCGATAGTCGAACCCTATCGAAACATTTATGGGAATATTTCAGCGAAAAAAATCATTCCTGTTCGGCATATGGTTTCGCATCGAAATAAAACTGTTACGTGTGATATGTGCGGAGAAGAATTTCCCGATGGACGCTCCCTCATGAATCATCGTCATTCGCATACGAATGTTACAGGACGACAATTCCCTTGTCGCGAGTGTGGCAAAATATTTGGTTCGCGTAGTTCACAACGGGTGCCGTTATTGTTGGAAAGCTTTTGTTGATGGTGGGACATTACGAAAATATGAAAGGATTTATACAGGTGAAAAACCTTACGTTTGTTCAGTGTGCCCTCGAGCCTTTAATCTGCGAGTTGTATTGCGAGAACATTACGATCACATCATTGGAGCCCTGACACCAAAAGGGGAAATTCCCATACACCTTATTACTGCCAAGTTTGTCAGGAGTTATTTGTAATGTCACTAGATTTAATTCAACATTTGATTCAACACGAGAAGGAAATTAAAATCGCACGAGTTGGAAATATTACGTGCCGAAAAAATGGCAAATTATTTTCGGTTTTTATTTTGAGCATAATTTGCATTTTAATTTCTATACCAATTAATATTCCAGTTACCAAAGTAAGACGGCTATAAAATAATATGAGAATGATAAAAAAAATCGTTACAAAAAAATTTAAAAGAAAAATTCTTTCTGTATACATTGTTTATAGTTTAAAAATTAAATAATTGTCAAAAATAGTTTCTAAGATTTTTTAATTACAAAAATAGTTTTTTAATGCCTCAGAAGTTGACCAACAAGTCGAAATATAAGGTTAAAAACTGTTAAGTTTTTTTAAATTAAATATTGGGTTTTCTTTAAAGTAAGCTGAAATTAAAATATTTAAATAAAATGACTGTTGCACATGATTCGTTTTTATTGGTTTAGATTTTACTCTCTTTTAGTTTCGTAGTATGCGAATGTTTATGTTTTCTACACTGTATTCACAACCGTATCTATACACGATAACGTTTCACTAATACAATCAGTGGTTTAGATAATTTTACAGCAATAGCAAAGAGAATACACATCTGATCGGATGTGTATTCTCTTTGGCAATAGTATACAATACATTCGGCTTTCTAAAGAGAATTTTAGCAGGTTTTGGAACGTAGTACAGTAAAACAAACGAAATAATAATACATGTGCACAAAATACACTTTCCTATCTTTGTGTTTGTGAACCTTGCATTTAACATTAACCGTATGGAATTTGGTTTGTGTATTAATTCACTAACATTAAATCGAAGATAATGTATTGTGTTCTATTGAGCTACCGTGTCATTCCGTACAGTTTTTTTTCAATCTCTGCTTTTAACATACTTTATGTTCATGTGAAAATTTTCTTAACGCCTAAATGTTTGGAATTTAATTTATGGTATTTATGCTAATTTTTACGGTAATTAATTTATTCTATGTAAATATTTACTTAGCCTAAATGTTTGCATTTTATTTCTATGTGAGCAAAATATTTTTCATATAATAGAGGTTTATATACAGTTTTGTGGTTTTCACAGAATGTAAACTTGATTGATACTCGTATTATGGTTTTTGCATATGGATCTTATGATTCATATGATGGGATTACACAACAGGGCCTAGATTCTGATCAAGTGACAAATGACAATTGACAATTTTTTGTGACTTTGTACTAAAATTTTAACTGCTATAAAATGACAATATAGTTGTGAGTTCTAAAATGCGATTCTGATGAAGTGACTTTTTCAAAATGTCACAAGAAAAAAAATGACAAATTAATGTCGAATTCTTTTCGTTTTTTCAAATCAATGGGGCGAAAAGTACACGAAACCAAATTGATGTTTTTTTTGACGTTACTAACAACAACAAAAATAGAAACTTCATTTTGTATTTGTCAAAGTTGTGAATATACGAGTTTTTTGTGTCTTGATTTTAAATCATTTTAATTGTTGTTTAATTATTTTAATCGTTTAAATAAAATTTTCAATATAAACAGTTTTCTCCGTCTCGATTTTTATTATCCTTTTGTTTGTTTGTTGTGTTTAATTATTTTAATCGTATGAAATGTTTTCAATATAAACAGTTCTTTTCCGTCTCTTATCCTTTTAATTGTTGTACTTAATTATTTTAATCGAATTAAATAAAATCAAGGCACAAAAACTCTAACTGACAACTTTGACAACTAAAAATTGACGTTTCTAATTTGTTGTTGTAGTTGATTTATGAAAAAATATACATTTCGTAAAATTGATGTACATCGAAAAAACATTGATGTTTTTTGACGAAACGAATATGGTTTTCGATGTACATCAATTTTTTTTGATGTTTTTTGGCGAAAAGAATTTAACATAAACAAAATTGTCATTGATTTGGTTTTCCGTGACAAAAGTCAGCTGCATTTTAAAATAAAATATGTGTGAGTATGTTTTGTTAATTTTTAATAATTCTTGTTATACATTTTAATTGTTTATATTTTAATTAAAATAAAACAATATTTTATCTATTTTTATATATACATATATAAAAATAGATAAAATATTGTTTTATTTTAATTAAAATATAAACAATTAAAATTTATAACAAGAATTATTAAAAATTAACAAAATATACTCACACATATTTTATTTAAAAATGCAGCTGACTTTTGTCACGGAAAACCAAATCAATGACAATTTTGTACATGTACATATATATATATATATATATATATATATATATATATATATATATATAATAAACCTTAAAATATAACTGCGGTAAACTAGAAATGCAACTGCTGTAAACTGCTGTTAATGTCATAACTCATTTCATCAGAATCGCAAATTTTCCGTGACAATATTTTGTACTAATAACAAAATGCCACGAAAAATTGTCATTTCATCAGAATCTACCCCCAGATCGCACCAATTTCAATAGAGGCAGTTGAAATGTGCACCTACGGCTTTTATATATACATATATAAAAATAGATAAAATATTGTTTTATTTTAATTAAAATATAAACAATTAAAATTTATAACTAGAATTATTAAAAATTAACAAAATATACTCACACATATTTTATTTAAAAATGCAGCTGACTTTTGTCACGGAAAACCAAATCAATGACAATTTTGTACATGTACATATATATATATATAAAATAAACCTTAAAATATAACTGCGGTAAACTAGAAATGCAACTGCTGTAAACTGCTGTTAATGTCATAACTCATTTCATCAGAATCGCAAATTTTCCGTGACAATATTTTGTACTAATAACAAAATGTCACGAAAAATTGTCATTTCATCAGAATCTACCCCCAGATCGCACCAATTTCAATAGAGGCAGTTGAAATGTGCACCTACGGCTGACATCAGCCCTTATCTATTGTGTACGAAGCGGGAAAAATTTACGGTTATCGATGATTTTAATGACTATCTTTCATTTTAATGTCTACCACACTTACCCGTGCAACTCAAAATAAATAATGTAGCAGCAAACAGAATGAATGCTGTCCTGATTCGCTGTCACCAATGATAAAAGAGAAAAGGCGTGGCTTAAGGCAAATTATTATTATTAGTTACAACATGTTGTGAAGTAAATTCACCAAAACCCCAAAATATCATTACAATCAACCTAAACACTAAATTATTACCCAGTTAAAATCCGAAAAATTAATCATTCACAGAGAAGAATGACCTTAAACGTAAACATAAACAGAAAAATTCCAAACATGAATACACAACACAAGAAATAATTAGCAATGACCTAGAAATACACACATTACAAAATTATACATAAAATACATTTTATCGAAATTAGAAACCTCAAAACAATAAGATAATAACTTTATGAAATAAAATTATGTACATATGAATGACATTTAGTCAATGATAAAGTTTTTTCAATTATATAAATTCAAGCAAATAATTTACATATAATTAACTGACATTTAGGCGCTGAGAAAACGCCATATGAAAATATTAATTGTATAATTCACATAACTGTAGGGGTTAGAAAAAAAATATCATATGAAGAAATTAAGTGATTAAACTTAAGAAAATGCGATAAGACAAAGAACAACAAATTTATCGAGAAACACAAAATGCTTAATAGTGATAAAAAATAGTTCAAAACAACAATGTATCAAATAACTTTAAACAATGGAAATTTATAAATTTATGATAAATGCAAACTTCGAAAATTGTAATAAGCATGCTGAAATAAGAGTAAATGACTTGAAAAGTGCAAACTTCGGTAATTGTAATGAGCATGCTGAAATAAGAGTAACTGACTTTTTTAGTATTACCACTGAGTATAATACTATTAGAGGAATAATTTGTATGAACGACAAATGTCCACTAAAAATAAAATCGAGTGTTCCTCGATTTCAATTTCGATCTCAGCGAAACAATCATATAAGTTTCTAATATTTCCGAATGCCTCTTTCTATCTTTCGTAATTTCTACAAGCAAAAATTAAAAGGGGAATTTAAAGGCGTTACTAAATTTTACGTTAAAACAAAACCAACCACCATGCAGGTCATGGAAAACACTATACGTTTTAAATTGAATTAAAATAATGAAAACAATTTAGTTTTCGTCACATTTCTTTGTAAAGATAAAAATTTGATTTTACAAAAAAAAAATGTTTGGCGGGATGCTAAAATGAATTTTCGATACAATTTTGGAATAAGGATCAAATTTTAATTAAACCTATTTCTAAATTCTTAATTAAGTTTAAATTTGGCCAATTAGGACCGAACTTGCTGGGTTTTCCTTAACCGATTTCGACCGGGTTTTCCTTAACCGATTTATTAATGTCCGATGGAAATGGGGTTATAAAATATAATAGTAAGCTGATATTCTGGAATATATCCTTAGGGTGGAATTTGGCTTTTTATAACTGTTTAGGATGTTTGGCTTTTTATATAGGATGAACTTCTTTGTGTAGATGTATGTATCTACGATGGAAATGGGTTTCTCAAATTATGTCAAGATAAAGCTCTGGAAATCGCAAATTATGATGAATGGAACTTAGATAGTTCAACTGATTATAATAAAATTCGACAGCTGTAACCATAAATTCAAAAACAAATCCAAAAGGTACAAAATTCAAATTATTTTAAGGATCCAGAGGCGAAAAGGTAAATAGGACAAAATCGTTATCGACAGAATCCAAATATAAAAAGTTTAAATGGGACAAAATCCAAAAAATATTTTTTGTTAGTTTCGCCCATATTTATTATAATATTTTTGGAACAAAATAAACTGCATTTTACCATCATAAAAAATTCTCTTGTGATTTCAACTGAAATAAGATTTTGAGTGAAATTTGGTCTAAAATTTCAAACCAATTATCTAATCCAACATTTTCAATATCTGTGGCCCTATTCTGATAATTCCCTGGGGAATAGAAATTATAAATTTCATTGCAGTTTTATTACCTTCCCCAAAGTGTATTCTGGTGTTTGGGGAAAAAAATTTATTACGAAAAAATTATTCCCAATTACAGCAGTTTTGACGTTTGTTCTTCCATACCTTTAACGAGAATGTTTGTCTATCTCCAGTTGATATTAATAATTAATCATATTAATATTGTCTGTAAGGGTTAAAATACCCAATAATTTTAAAGATAGTATAGTAATAAATAATATATATTGATATTTTTATATTTATGGTATTAAGATTAACCTGATTAAGGCCATCGTTATCATCATCAACATAATGAAGGGTTCTTCGCAGATCTTTACTCATTTAATATTTAATGTGATTCCACGACGAACACGTATAAAATTAAATTTATTTCCCTGTATATTTATTCACCAATTGACAGAATGCACTTTCGGAAATGGGGAAAAAAAAGAGTTGACAAAATTTATTTGGGGAATAACTGCTGTAAAAAAGAAAAAAATTCCCCATTCGCCGGGAATTACCAGAATAGGGCCACTGGCAAGGTTTTTATTAAATACTGAATTTTATGTTTTTTATCAATTTTTAATTGTTTTAAATTAAATTTATTATTTTAGTGTTTTTTTTAAGTTAAATTTTATCTTTTCCAGAATTTAAAAATCTTTATTTTGAAATTGGACTTTAGAAAACGAGAAATAAAAACGGGCATTCGTACCCAACTCGTTCATTCTTTTCATTTTATATCTCAAGAATTTATTTATTACCAAAAGGTTCCAAATGTTAGAGAGAGAAGCCTGTGAATCCAAAAAATAATGCAAACTATATGAAAATAGTTCAGTAAATATTTTCTTAAAGTTTATAATTTTTTCGATTCATTTTTTGGATTTTACTCTGACATAAAGACGGATCTTGTTGGCTACATTTGAACTGATTATGGTGAATCTCGCCATACCCGATCAAACTAAAATGATTTTTAGATGAAGTTCTGGAATAGAAAAACAAAAAATATTAATTCTCTTAAAAATATTATTCTCTGAAGTCTGTGTTCTTATGCCAAACACATGCAACACAAAAACTATGTGCGAACGGTGTTGAAGTGTCAATCAACACAATTCGACGAAGGCTTGGAGAATTCGACATTAAAAATAGGTACACGTAGTATAAACCTTTGTTGAAAGAGTGGCACATCGGGAAAAAGCTAATTTGGGCAAACTAAACTGGGGCCTTTTGAAGGCAAGGCTTAGAGGAAATATAATAATAAATACACAGCAGATTGTTTGCATTCTCAAAAACATTCGAAAATACCCTACTCCAGAATATGCGGCCAAATTAAGTGAAAGTTCCACTAGGAGATGTCAGTTTTTAAAAAACAAAAAAGCGCAACTGAACTACATACTAAAGTATTTGCGAAATTAGTTTTAATGTCTATTCTGAGAAATAAATATCAATTAGTATATTTTTGTGTTTTTGTTGTTTTCTTTGAGATATGTTCTTGCGAAATATACTGTAGTTCAGTCTACATAACTGACCGTCACCATAATTCTTTAAGAAATAAAATGGGTAGAGTTAATAAAACCAAATAAGTGCTTTTACTTCGGTTTTTCCAGTTTGTAAAATTTGTGTATTTTCTTGATTCTCGGTTCACTTGAAGTTTTAAGTAACTGTTTTTTTTTATTAGCAAACACTTAAGATCTTCCAATAGACAACTAAAACACTGTGAAGAAAGAAAGGAAATCCTTGTTCTTCTTCCTAGTATACTTGATTTACTAGGTTGGATACCAGGAGACTTTATTAGAATGGCCAGAATTATTAATAATCAAAAAATGGAAAAACTTTCGTGAGTGCCTATTTCACGGCGTCCTACCAAAAGTAAACAACTTTTGAAAATTAACGATGAAAAAGTAAGTTTGTAGCGGTCTACATTTTGGTTGAAAATAGCGACAGTAGAGGTGGGGCGTATTAATCTTTTTCAATACTCAGGTGATCTTGGGTATCAAAGTGGCTTGCCTGAAGTGTCAATTCTCATGTGGCTCTTGAAAAAAATATCATGGCTGTGATGCGCAGTTCTGTCGATTAATGGAGAGCATTTAAATGATGGTTAAGAGGGGGGTGCAACAACAGCACCTGTCACGTCTAGGATTTGGTGGAAAAGACACAGATGTAGACCAATAGGTAAGGACTCGGGACAACAAAATTAGCTGATTAGTAGATTCAAGTTTTTTTACTGAATTGTCACAAAATGAGTACCAAATTATTTACATAAATAAATAGAATTAAATTATCAAAAGAACTACTATAGAAATTAGTAAAAACCCGTACCCGTAATAATTAATTATAAGTATAGGGCAACTATTATGTACTTTAAAATTAGAGAACACTTTTATTTAAAAGTTTACCAGCTTAGGTTTTACAGTCAACCCTAAAATTTCGGTGTAATATATTTGTTAAGGGTTGACTTTAAATACTAAGTTGATTTTTTTTTATATTACTAAGGGTCATTATCTTTTACGGAAAATTTAACTCTAATCAGAACTTAATTTTTTTATACATTTACCCATTAATACAAAATAAATACTGATAACAAGAGTTACATTTTTCGTAAAAAACAATACTGTTAAGTAGGTTTTCTCTAATTTTTCTGAACGAATAATAGTTACTGTATACTTCTGATAAATTAATTCTAAAATATTTTATTATTTTGTATTTTATAACCAGCTCTTGTTTGTTGGCGCAGTGTTCTTATCAGTCGGTCTTCCTCTTTGCATTCTCTATTTAGTCCCTTATCGTGATTGCTGTTATTGTCTATATCTTCCTCGGCTCCATGTACACCATTTAATTGCTTTCCAATATTATGAAGAATTGCCAAATAAATAACAACCTTTAAGACTGTTTCGGGAGCTACACGAATTCGACCAGACCCAATATTTTTTTAATTTGATTATCACATTTCTTTAAGATCATCCTACCCGGGTATTTAATTAAGAGCCCAGTTTTGTTTTGGCGGACGAGCAACATAATTGCTGAGAAACATTGTGAATTATATACAGTTGTAGATTCCGTCCCTGTCCAACTGTCTACGCTTGAAATATAAGATTTTATATGGTGAATAACTTGTTTCTAGTTTACATATATAATATATTAAAGCTTTTGGTTGTAAGTAAATTAAATAATTATCTCTAAAATTATTTTGCGTCTTAAATCAGTACTGATTAAATATATTGATGGTGAAAAAAATTTCCGCCGTTTTTACAATAGGTGTCAGTAAAATTAATATTTCATTTGTTTAAAGGCTGACAAGTCATTTTTGATATGTCGTTTTAAAGGTGACATTTCCTAAATCATTATACAAAAAAATTTGACATTTGTTTATTCCGTGAAAAGCAATTCCGTGTAAAAAATGAATGAAATTATAGAAGAAATTAGATACATTTTAAAATTATATTTCAAAAAAACAAAGACTACGCAGGCTGCTAAAAAAATGTATGCGGTTCGCTCGATGTAAGGCTCGCTCGATTTCATTCTCGAAATGTCGATGTCAAAAATGCACCTTGCTCTGCCCGACCAATCACTGAAAAAGCCGATATAATCATGCAAATAGTGGTGCAAGACAAGCACCTAGGTTAGAGAAAGCTACGTTGGGAAGTTGTAATGCCTCCACCGTATAGTCCTGATTTTACACCATCAGACTGTCATTTGTGTCGTTCACTGCAGAACAGTTTTTCCCCTAAAAAGCACAGAAATTTTACAGTGACGGGATTATGGTTTTACCAGAAACATACCAGTAAGTTGTCAACCAAAATAGTACATATTTAGTTTAATAAAGTTAAAGAGAAAATAAATAAATGGGGCATTTGTAATTTCAGAAAAAAATGGCGGAGACGTTTTAGACTAACTACTATTAATGATTATCAATTCTTAGATAACTACTATCCAATAAATGATCATCAATTCTTACATAAAAAGTTGTAATCCAAACTTTTTATAAAATTTCAATGAAACCGTAATACGCTAATTTTCACTAATGGAAATCTTTCGTACTAAATTTTACCTGAAAAGGTCCCGACTTTAATTAAATGATCACCTAATAAAAAAAATAGTGGTTGTCGATTACATTTTCACGATGACCCTTACGAATCTTTTAAAGGTCAATCCCAAGGCGAATTAAATAATATCATTCTATAAAAATTTTTAAACCTTAACAATTTGTAAGTACATTTTTTACCAAAAACTCAATCCCCTCGAAATACTTGATCTTACCTATCGGTAACTTTCGATATTTGCTGCGTTCCATTTGACGTGGCAAAGTACAAATAAGTACTTGGGAGTAGATGGTAAATGGAACGCAGAAAATTAGTTGCGAAAATAAAATTCAATTTAAAAAAATTTACGTGCAACATGGAAAGTTGGAAAATTAATTATTAATTTGAAAACTGATCAGCCATTTCTTACCGATTAGTTGTACTAAATATTCGTGTAAATAAAAAAAAATCAAATTTTTGCTTAAAAAAAAAAAAAAAGTCGGAAGTTTCAAGAATCGAACTCCAAACACACATCACTCCTTCATCTTACCACTCATCTCTATATAATTTCCACTCATTTTTTCGTTTCTGATAAAATCGCAATTGGTGAAAAATCGCATAAATTTTTTTGTTATTTTACCAGGCGAACAGAATTTAAAAAACAACATAATTGTCAGCAACGTGACATTATTTTGTATCAAAGCATGCGACTTCAAGTTATGTGACACTTGAACATACAAAATAAAGTCATATTGCTGACAATTCTACCTTCTTGTAATTTCTGTTCGCCTGTTAAAATGACAAAATTTTTTTGCGATTTTTGATGAAAAAAAAAAAAAATTAAATTTCTGCTCACCTGGTAAATAAAAATTAACTTTTTTTAATTAAAAAGGCAATCATAACTCTAGCTAGAACCACCCAAATAGAAAATTTGGAGATTTTTATTACAAAAAAAAAATTCCTTTAGGTGCGGCGATCGAACTCGAGACCTCTATGGTTTTAATCTGCTCTCTTATGGTATGAGTTCGATCCTCGCGGCTGAAGGATTTTTTTTTTGTAATTAAAAGCTCCAAATTTTCTATTTGGGTGGTTGCTAGAGTTATTGATAGCCTTTTTAATTAAAAAAAGTTAATTTTTATTTACCAGGTAAGCAGAAATTTAATGTTTTTTTTTTCATCAAAAATCGCAAAAAAATTTTGTCATTTTAACAGGCGAACAGAAATTACAAGAAGGTAGAATCAATATGACTTTATTTTGTATGTTCAAGAGTCACATAACTTGAAGTGGCACGCTTTGATACAAAATAATGTCACGTTGCTGACAATTATGTTGTTTTTTAAATTCTGTTCGCCTGGTAAAATAACAAAAATTTGTATGCGATTTTTCACCAAGTCCGAATTTATCAGTATTTAAACAAAAAACTGAGTCAAACAAAAAACAAAGTCATGAAGTTTCTCGTATTCTACACATACGAGTATTAAAGTAACTTTTAAAGCATAAAAATAGAAATCAATTTTTTGAAACTTCTAAATGGTTGTCGCACCCATCATGTGAAACACTATTAGAGTTTATGTGAAACACTATTTCGAATAAAGCTTTATATTAGATTGTTATTCATTTTTAATTAACAGATTAAGGATATTATGTAAAATTCATATTCAAATACAATCGAGTAAGGAACTTTACATTATGCAATACGTACCTAATTCGAAAATATTTAAAAATTCTTACCTAATAAAACTTTAAATGCGATTTCGATATGTTTTGTTTTTTGCGGTTTCATAATTTTCTTTTTCTAAACAAGCAAATAAAAATAATACTAACACTGTAAAGTAGTAGTTTGGTTTGTTTTTAACGAAAACTGACAACATTGTCAGTTCATTGATAAATTTACGGTTGTATTTACTTTTATTTCTTTGTTTTCAGCGTAAAATTTAGTAACGCCTTTAAATTCTCCTTTTAATTTGTGCTTATAGAAAATACGAAAGATAGAAAGAGGCATTCGGAAATATTGGAAATTTATATGATTGTTTCGCTGAGGTCGAAATTGAAATCGAGGAACACTCGATTTTATTTTTAGTGGACATTTGTCTTTCATACAAATTACTCCTCTATTAATATTATACTCAGTGGTATTACAACAAAAGTTATATGTAGCAATGTTGTTGTTAGTGTAAAACATTACACACCTTTTTAGTATATAAGAACATGGAATTTTAACCAAATTATGAATTGTATTTTCTAAGCTCGTGAAGCAAACACAGTATATTTTAAAATAATTGTATCTGCGAATTTATCAAGTTAACACTAAAATAATTACATTACATAAATAAAAATTATAAAAATAAATACAATCAACCAAAAATCCAGCCTTTTTCAATCAACCAACAAAAATAGAGAGAAGCACCATCCAGCCATCAACCGCTACATCCAGAAAATATTGTAAGTATTTCAACACACTAACCTACAACCACCCAGGCTCAAGTCTAACACTGGTGCCGAAACATAGAAGTGCTACGCACAAGCTTTCGACACCCTTCGTTACCTTGAGTATCCGATTCGCTCCACTAACAACGTGCCTTATAGGCATTCTCCATCGAAACTAAAAGATTCATAATTCCGGTAATAGCCCCCACCAGTGGTAAGCTCAAGTTTGTTGAATCGATTAGTGATTATTCAATTCAATTCTGCAACTTAATGCAGACAATTCTAAGTTTGAATGATATATTAGGGCAATATTAGGTTAAGAGATATAAATTATAACACTTACGTATTTATAAGATATATAACAAACAGCAGCAACAATCACCTTCACATAGAGGGTTATTCTTGGGAATTCCCGGAACAAATTTCCCGGTTAAATAAGTAAATTTGTGTAAATCGGAGGTTCGGGATTCTTATCATAAATACCGAGAATTTTTAATTTATAATAATCGTTATTTTTTTCCGAAAATTTATTGAATTTTCTCAGTCAATACGAACAGAGTTTTAATACATTTTTTTGCAATAAGTGAATGATTTTACAATTTTTTATGATCAACTTTAATCTTAAAATTCACCTTTGGCAGTTGTGTAATATCAAAGTCGCATTAAGGAACTGCCTGATAAATTATTTAAAACTCGGTTTAAATATCTCTAAGTAATGTTGATAGTTACTTATAGGATTGTCCATGACTATATGCGAAAAATTGACTAAAGTCCCTCCCCTCATTTTGTTACACCTTCCCTATATAACATTTTGGTTCAATTTCTATCTAAATCATAATACTGTGCCGAACGATCCTCAATATTTATAGTAAAGTTTTCTTTACAATACTGCTAATTTCTTAGCTGTAAATCTATCTTCAGCGCTATCAATGAGTTTTCTTCTATTGCATTTAGGGAAAAATGTTTCGCTGGTCAACGAAATAGGTAAACTTGTAACGAATAGCCGACCTTGCGGCCGTCCGTTAACAGATGCCCAGTAGTCATCACCTGCAGCATTATACCGGCAATCGCATAGTCTGGGGTGTGGGGTTGTGGTGGTGCTCTTTCTGGGTCAGAAGTGCTGCCTTAGTGAAACCATACCAAAAAAAAATCTTATACACACTCACATGCCGTCACGTTCACCTCCTGAAATATAATTCAATAATCTAACACTTCATTATTCCATTACAATATAATTTTACAATAACAAAATACACTACCGTTACGTTAACAATACTAGGAATCTAATAAATTTTTCTTGTTTTTCTAGTAAGCAGCACACAAGCATGGCTACCAAAAAAAAAATCCACAATTACTCCACGGTCCAATTTATGAGTCAGCAAGGCCCTCCGAAACTCGATAACCAAAATCTGTAACGACACAAAGAAGCACCCAAAACAAGATAAAAAAAAAAATTTATAAGATTAATACAGAATTAATTATTGTGTACAATAAAAATAACAAAAGAAAACCGCGTAGTTGTAGCAATGACCTCAATGATAGATATCAGTTAATCCCCAACTACCCATTATTACGGTTCCGTGAATCGACCCCTGCGGTGGTGGTGACTCTACACGATTCAGCAACGCACAATCCCGTTGACTATGTTTGTTTTACCGTTTTCCGTAGCTCGGTTGCACCACGCCCTCGCGTCTCACGTTCCAATTTTTTTATCGCTCGATTTCCACTTCGAAATAAAATTCACCGATTGTTTGATATCGGCATATAATAAAGATGCGGTTGCTTATGATGGGTATTTGACGGCACGAATTATTGATGTGTACCAATTATTTGGTAAATTATAGACCATATCCCACTTTAACACAAACAGCTATTCCGTATCCGAATACAATATTTGTAAGCACAGAATTAGTGACTGATTTCTTGGATTATCCGGGTAATTTTCTCGAGTTGATTTTTCTTTTACGTTGATTTTATTTTTTTTTATATTAAGTTTAACTTTATTTTTATTTAACTTATTTCAGAATTTATTATTTTATTCTTTTTATTTGTTCTTTTCGCTGTCACATCACCAATCGATCTCCCGTACGTCCGTTTTTTTCTTCACCACCTCAACCATGACACACACGCCACACAATTAAAACGACAATTCCACACACAAACATCAAAAACTGCGCCATCTGACCCATTTCACATGACTTACATAATTATTATCGCAGTCTCAAACCCAAAGGGAAATTATCAAAGATGCACATCTTTTATCTTGCCATAATGCATTTTCAACCCATTGGCAGCCATGACTAGGCACAAGGACTATTCGTTACTTCGTTGGGAAGACTCACACCTCTGAGATGTCTCATAAGCCGGGCTTAAAACCAACCAAGAACTTTGTATTGCGAATTCAATTTTAAATAACTGGATTGGACGTGTATTGGAAATTGATCTAAATTGAAGGAAATTTTCTACTCAAGGTGAATTTACGTATAGATATCTTTAGCGTGATAAATGCCTAGATTTTTACCTGTATTATCCTCTAATTGGTAGGCTACAGTCCCAATCCTTGCTTGACCGCAACCCACAAGGTAGGGACAGGTTTGAACCCACAAGACGCAGAAGCTCGATGTGATCCTCAAAATTACTGGATGTAATTAGCAGGTCGTCGAGATATACGAATATCCGATCGTGATATTGATGGGGGATCACACAATGCATCAAGCGACTCCTGGTTTGCGGGGCGTTACACAACCCGAAAGGCATAACCGTGAACTGATAAAGAGGCCTACCAGCAACCGTAAACGCAGTTTTAGGTTTAGCATCACTGTCGAGGGGAATTTGCCAGAATGCATCTTTAAGATCCAAACTGGAAATATATTCGGTGTTTTCCAATCAACTCAGAATTCCCTCGATTAACGGTAGCAGATAGGCATCTCCAACAGTCACCTCCTTTACCCTTCGGGCATCCAGGCACAAACGAACCTTTCCGTTTGATTTAGTTACCAAGGTAACCGGAGAGGACCAGGAGCTATTGGATTCTTCTATCACACCGAGCTCAATCATACGATCCAGCTCAGTGTATAGCAGTTTTTGAATCGCAGGTGAAATAGCGTAGTGCCGCTGTTTGACAGGTCTAGCATTTTGAGTATCGATACTATGTTTTAATAGACTAGTACGGCCTAAACCTAACTTGACAGAAGATGGGAATTGATCTATGATAGCATTTAGTCTGCACTGTTGATTTGGATTTAGATCATGAATTTCCAGTAAGTTATTAGGATTCTCTATATCGGACTCTGACACCATTTTCCCTACTTGTAAGTCTGATATGGATATTTCATCAATATGAATTTTTACATCAAACAACTTAAAGAAATCTATGCCTAGATATATAGGTAGTGATAAATTTGGTGATAGAAATACACGCATTTGTTTGGTTTGATTAGTAATCTTTCCTTTGACCCGTTCGCAGTCGTAATGAAAGATGAAAAATTGTGTAATCGCACATTATCACTATTGAGGAAATTTAGACAATCTTTACCAAGTACAGTAACGTTTGCACCTGAGTCAAGAAGTCCTCGAATCTTTTGGTTATTTAGGTGAACTTCTAGATAAGGGCGATCATCGTTAGGTACATTTTGTGAAATTATTGAACTACAAACAGAATGACGAAGCTTTCTACGAGTCTGGAAAAATGTGTACAATCGGTGGAATTTAGGTTTCGTTTAAAAATTAGGTTTTGCGTCATTTACGTGACAAAATTTAGAATTTATTGATTCCGACGGAGAGTTCGGTACAATTCCGGATCTGTATTTGAGGCAGATTCCGTTGTGTTTGGTTTGGTATTCGGGAGTGTTTGAGACTGAAGAATTGGTTCCCGAATAGACAAATTATTCCATTGCGTGTTTCCCTGACGTAATGTTTTATTACTACAACGCGGACATTCCGCAAAGGAGATATCTTCTAATCCACAAAGTGTGCAAAACAAATTACGTTCTTTGCTACGACAATATTTGTAAATGTGTCCGTTACACTTGCAGTTCCAACATTTTAACAAGGGACGTTCTGAACGTATTCCGGCTGGTTTAGGCTTGAACTGTGAACTCTCGCTTCGACTATTAGAGGCTTGAAAAGCATTTACGTCAGGACGTGAACTATCTGGGTGAATATCTCCTTGGGACGTATCAATTAATGAATAGTTCTCACCGCCCAATGTTTGAACTGGTGGATGGTAAACTTCCTGTACGTTAAATCTAACTGTTGGTTTGTTCGTAAATATGCGAGTTGCCTGAAGGTTCGAATGTCTCGGTTTCCCAGCAGTATTTGTAACTGAGGATCCATGTTATTCTTTAAAGTTGCCAGGATTTCTGAATCTGGAATTGGCGATTTAGCTTGGAGCGCTATTTTGACAACAGCATCGTGGAATTCACCGAACTTTTCTTTAGGCTTCTTATATCTTATTCGTATATCTGTTGTCCATAGCTCGTTTGATATCTCGATCTGAGCGGAAAAGGTTGAATCGTTCAATCAGATCCTGTTTTATCTGATTCCAAGAAAGATGATGAAATTGATGACGCTCGATATACGTCCAGTACCATTCGGAAGCGGTACCACTCAGAATATTGCCGAGATGATCTATTAGATTTTTTTGGGAGATGTTGGAGACTTGTCCCAAATATTCCAGTCTAAACAAAAATCTGTCAACTGCTAAATCATGCATAGTGCCACTAAACTTCAAATTCCCAGAATTTATTATTCGCGAAACTGATGTTTCGTCTGATCTACCGAATTGGGAATTATCTAAGTGAAACGATCGTGTATAGGATGACTGAGCTATTGGAGTTTTAGAAATCTAAGAAATGGGTTCTGGTCGAAGTTGGTAACGGGTTTGGAAATTTTGAGTAGCAGGAATATTCTGATTGATTTCATAAATTGAAGTAGACGGTACCTGTGATTGAATGTGGTTAGTTGTAGGTTGGATTCTACTTGGAAATATCTGATTAGAGGGTAACGGTCTGGAATTATTACTTCCTGATGCTACTACGGTAGTTATGTTTTTCCTTGGTGGGTGTGCCGGATTATCAAAGGGATTGTAAATATTCTCCGTGTATGGTGGTTGCGATAATACATAAGTAAATGCATTACTTTTGGGCTTCGATTCGTTTGAAAATTGCATAGTATTCTACTGGACATTCTTATTTACGGATCGCTGTTTTAATGAATCCAATTCGAACAAATCAAATGTCGCGGAATTATTCTCCACTATTGGTTGATGATTTGGATTCAAATCTGATCCTGAGTTGCAAGACTCAAACGACATAAGATGCTTATTACCTTCTTGAGGTATATTGAGTGTCTCAAATTTTGTATTTGTGCTTGTTGTATAGTTTTGAGAAGTATCATTGTTGGTAACAATTTTAGTAGTGGATGACATAACTCCATCTCCTACACTATCTTTTAATAATTCAATTACCGCACAACATTTAGCTATTAAATCGGAAATTGCTGGGGTTAAATTTTCAATATTTAAATTCTGAAGTCGTTGGAGACGCTCCCGATAATGAATGGCTCTGAACTCTAATACTTGACTCTGTTGTGTCGTAAGTGTTATTGAAGAGCTCAGAGGACTATGAATTCGTTGAACTTTCAGTGAACATAGCTTAAGTTCGTACTCAGGGTTATTAAGTGCTTTGATATGTGGTCTCAATGATACAAGAACGGGGAACGATACTTCAGACTTTAATTTGGCATGTAGAATTTGAATTGAAGCATTAGCCAATGGGATATGATGATCTTCGCATTCAATATTAAACACTTCAGGTTCTAAGGGACTCGGATTCATAATAGAATATGACATCCTTTCTTAAATTTTTGAACAATATGCGACTAAGTCGAGAAAAAAAATATAATAAAGATAATAATAGTTTGAATTTAACTTATAAATTAAGAATAATAATGACAATAAGGTATGATCGATTGCGAATAGCGACTGACACAACAAATAACAAAATATATAAATATCAGAAAAAAATTACAAAATTGTAACAACAAAAAAAAATCAAAAACTCACGATTCGGATCAAAAACAACAATCCAATCTTTGAAAATGTAATTCTCCCAATGACACAACCGTAAAGCAGAATAAATATCTTTGATGTGACAATATAACAACGAAATATAAATATGATTGAACCAAAATTCAAACAAAACGCACGGAAAAGGGTGGAAAAAGGCCGACCCTTCACATGACCCCACCTCACATCATCCGATCAATTATTTTGTTTACGCGCACATGGTGTGGCGTAGCATACCACAGTTAGAAATTCAAAGAAAAGTTCTGTTACGGTAAAAGTAAAAAAAAATTTTAAATTAGGTAAGTTAAATTACGTTAAAACTGATTCTACGTTATGTTAAATTTTACTCTTACTATTCACTGTTAAAAAAAAATCAAGAAAATAACACAAAAATACCTGAAAAGAAAATGAACCGCTATGGGATCGAACCACACCCAAAAAAAAAACGGACAACCGAGCGAAGCGAAAAATAAAAAAAATGGAAACTCCAAACGTAGCCACTCAAATTTGAACCAGAAAAGAAAAGAAATTGGCTAGATGTTTGCTCTGTGTGGGGTTTCCACCAAATCGGTGCCCCACCACGAATCACGAATATAACCGCCAAACAAATATATAATATATAGCAAAATAATCAGAGGAGAAACAACTGTTACAATTTAAAATTTACAGGTTGTTTTTCCTTTAATAGAGTACCTTTTTTATATGGCCCGTCCGACCACACAGCAAACAGCGCCGACGCAGGATCCCCCTCACACAATTGATTGCCTGCCCCCACGGGCGGAATACTGCCACAAATTAATCAAGCAGGTTTATCTGCTATATCGGTACACTAGTTACCAGTGTATCGTACAAGCACCAAACTCCGTGTGTTTGCCAAATAAACAAATGATGCAATAGCACACGGTCAGACAACACTCAAAAATTGTCCTTTTTTTTTCACCAACTTCTTTTTATTATGCACCCTTCGGCATAATATTTCAACTCATTCAATTCACTTAAACGTTCGAACCACGAAATAAGGAAAACCTATAATGCCGTTCATGAAATGATGGCTTCAGTTATTTCACAAAAAAAAAGAAACCCAAGGGATTTCTAGCAAAACAACACAGATTTATCTTCACCTTATTAATTTATTTTATTCTTGTATGTTTTTATATTTTTTTTTTTTTATATACACTATATATATTTTTATTAACAAATCACAAATATTTGATATAAATTTTGATACAAAAAAAATTGTTATTTCGGGTTTGGTAACACAAATGTTCAATTACTTTACCGTATTAGCCACCCGGTATGTATACTAATATATAAATTTAATCAACAGACAAAATGATGAAATTACAAGGTTAATGTTCTTGTATACACCAAAAATTAACATATGGCTTGTATATTACACAGGGTGTCCGGGTTTGGGATGCTGATCCGTCATGGGGTGATTCCTTGGTTCATTCTGAGAAATAAATCGTATGTGGAGATGGGATCCATTTTTGATATCCTTTGAGATACAGGGTGTTTAAAAAATTTGGTTCAGAAAAAAAGTACACCAAAATATTAAACTGTAACTTCCAAAATATTTATCGGAGAGCAACCAACTTAGTCTTATTTGGTTGGTAATCGTATAGGCTATTATTAAGGTTTAAGTGGTTATCTTGTATCTGTATCTGTTTGAGAGCTATGGTGATTTAAAGTAAAAAAAAAAAATATTTGTTTTTTATAAAATCGATTTTTTCTCAGAAAAAACCGTTGTAATTTTTTCTTTTGTTTATTTAATTTTAATTTGTCATGATCTTCTCTACAATCCCCCGAATACATTACTTGTACCCACGTGCCATAGTTTTCTTCGTATTCCGTTTATTCTCAATCTAATTAAGAGGCGTTATAGTGTTAATATTTTACCAATTTTATTTTGATCTGCAAAACAGTAGGCAATGATTATCAACTCATTTGTTTGAATGTTGAAAAAACAAAAACTAAATATTTTCAGATTCAGTCATTAGTTTCGAGATATTATCTAGTGTTGTATCAGTGTTGTGAATCAAAATTTTAATTAATTTAATAAAATTAATATTATAATGGCACAGTTCTCAGGTGAGGAGTACATTGATATCAATTTTGTTTACGGATTTTGCGATGGTAATGCAGCACGAGCTCGCAATGAATATCAACTGAGATTTCAAACACGTCGCATTCCTGACGCAAGAGTATTTATAAATATTCATAGGAGACTGCCAAATATCGTAACAAGATCGAATGCCCGGGCGGAGCCCCAATTAGTCTCACTAAACCATTTGGATGTCGACGAAGGTATAATTCGTAATGTAACAGCAAATCCTTCTACTAGCATAAGGAGGCTCGCTTTACAATTAAACGTCTCTCGCTATCGAATTCATCAAGTCGACGGATGAATCTCAATTCACAAGAGATGGCATAACAAACATTTACAATCTACACACGTGGGCTGCTGAAAATCCTCATTCGAAAAACAAATATCATTTCAGCACCGATTCAGTGTAAACGTATGGGCTGGTGTAATTAGCGATAAATTAATTGGACCATTCATATTACCACCTAGATTAAATGGTGAACGTTATTTACCATTTTTACAAAACGATTTGCCACTCCTTTTTGAAGATGTTCCCATTTTAAGTAGATTCTCGCATACATACCAACATGATGGTGCACCATAATAATGTTAGGAATTTTTTTAACGAAAATTATCCAAATAATTGGATTGGAAGAAATGGTCCAATTCATTGGCCTGCAAGATCCACCGATCTTACGGTATTGGCTTTTTATGTATGGGGAAGGATGAAGCCGCTTGTATACTCCAAAGAAATTGAAACAAAAGAAGAACTTATACAACGAATACACACAGCAGCACAACAGATAAGGGAAGAATTACCAAGAATTAAAATAACCAAAGGCATACTTAAACGAATATTAGCATGTATTCAATCACAAGGAGGACATTTTGAGCACCTTTTATAACTCCTCGATACAAACTTTGTATTGAGGGATTGTAGAGGAGATCATGACAAATTAAAATTAAATAAACAAAAGAAAAAATTACAACGGTTTTTTTTGAGAAAAACTCGATTTTATAAAAAACAAATATTTTTTTTTTTACTTTAAATCACCATAGCTCTCAAACAGATGCAGATACAAGATAACCACTTGAACTGATAATAGCCTATACGATTACCAACCAAATAAGACTAAGTTGGTTGCTCTCCGATAAATACTTTGAAAGTTACAGTTTAATATTTGGGTGTACTTTTTTTCTGAACCAAATTTTTTAAACACCCTGTATCTCAAAGGATATCAAAAATGGACCCCCCCCTCCAGATACGATTTGTTTCTCAGAATGAACCAAGGAATCACCCCATGACGGATCAGCCGCCCAAACCCGCACACTGTATAATGCAAAAATGCTTATTTTTTTTTTTTTTTTTTTACTTTTTATTTAATGATATTTCTCATGGTCGGAAACAAAAAAAAAAGAAAAATCGACCGTTAACTCACTAACTTGACCAATAAAAAAAACTTGACCTGGCTTTGTCAAAAATCAAACTAGACTTTTCTGCCAAAAATCTCAAACTTAACTAAAAAATCAAAAAAAATATTCGACATCAACAAGAAAAAAGTCAGCAATTTTTCCCCCTCTTATTTTTTCTTCGCATCGCTGTTCGTCCCACTCGTTGTATTTGTGCACATGTTCATCATTTATTTATTTATTTTTTTTTTTTATTATTGTAAAATCTTTATTGACATGTATATTGTTTTTTTTATGTACACAAATACAACGAATAAGACAAACAACGACGACGAACATATGTACATACTTAGTTGTACGGCCGCCTCGGACTCATGCACCGATCGGCTTTTTCCCCACACAGAGCAAATATCACGCGTTAATCTAAGCCAATGATACCAGAAAGAAAAATGGAATATTCCAGATTGAACATTTTAATAACGTAAACATTCCATCTCATACTACACAATACATGTACACACACCAACTCGCAAGAAATATGTATGCTTGTACATGACAATATAGAAAACAAGTAAATGCAAAAAAAAAATTTAAAATATGTTTACATAACAATCGGAGGGAATATTAAACCTAAATTTGGAAATCACAAAAGCGAGCATAGGTACAAACACCATGGTGGTCAGGGTATTTTATAACGACAAAAAAAAATTCAAATTATATGAGCGTTTGGAATCCTCGCAAGAATTATGTTCTTCTGCTTCAAGTGGAGACGTATGCCAGTCGTAACAATATAATTCAGGAGATGAACGACTGCATGCTCATATGTGTGTGTGTGTGTTTTAACCTATTTAAATAATAAATACAAAAAAAATTAATGAGGTGTGAATTTCGATATATCACAAGCAATGCGACCAGTTTGAGATAGGATATACTTTTGATACCGAAATTCACTTGATTGATTGATTGATTGATTGTGAGTGTACGGCCAAGCATTATAGCAAGTCTCCCGGACCCGCGATCGATAGTTAGTAAATAGACGGCACAAAAGACAACACAATCTAACTACATTTTTAGATGATCATTTCTCTGGAATCCAGGGCCGGATACTCAGGACTCCCTAAACCTAAATTAAAAATTATTAATGGTGTAATTTCCCCCTGTTCGCCTTTCATTAATTTAACTGATAAAATAATTAAGAAAATCTAAAATTACTAAGCTAAAATTATAATTATAATTACAATTACAGTAGAACTCGCTTATAGCGAACACTCAAGGGACACAATCTTGTTCAATATAGCCGGGTGTTCATTTTAATCAAATATTCGTTTACGTTTATAAACGTAGTTCTTTGTTTGTAGTGTATAAGAAAAAATAAGTGTTCGTGCAAATTCAAGGCACACAACTATATGACAAAACTATATGATCATTATAAGCTTTTGTTCGTTATATACATGGTTTGGTATAAACGGATTCTACTGTATTATAAAAAACATCATTATAACAAAATAAAGATACATTTAAATAAAATAAAGTTGAAATTAAACTTTCATGATTTATTATGAGTGTACGACCAAGCATCATAGCAGGATCTCCCGGACTCCCGGGCCCATGCCGTATACCCGTACACATATAACAAAACCGAAGGATTGGATAGGATTATTAGTTGGGACAGACTCGACCCGGTTACAGACACCAATGCGATAGATAGTTAGTAAATTATTAGTACAATATATAATAAATAGGTTAGCACAAGACAGCACAATCTAACTACATTATTAGATGATTATTTCTCTGGAATCCAGGGCCGGATACTCAGGACTCCCTAAATCCTAAATCTAAAATAGGGCTTAAAAAGTATTAATTATTAATGTTGTAATTTCATCCTTATCCGTCTTTCATTAATTTACCTGATAAAATATTTAATAAAACTTTAAAATAACAGCGCTTATTTCCTTATTAATGGTCATTTTATATCCAATTAAAAATTATTACTTACTGCAACAAGAATTAACATAAACATTAAACCATTTAAACATAAAATTTTACTTAAAACTAATCAGAAATTTCCTACCGATTAAGAAAAGAAAATATATAATTATGAATTCAATTATTTTATAAAATTTATATAAAATGATTAACATGATAATATTACAGCACCACAATACCTAGATTTATTAATAATTCAATAAATCAATTAGGTACTATAAGTATATTAAGAATCAACAAATAAAATTAACATACAAATTCTCAGACGACTCTGAAAACTAAATTTAATTAATAAACATCATAATAACCAATTTTACTTAAATGAATAATTATTATAACAGGATCTTCAGTATTCCCGAGCACACATCGTACACCCATTTATCCATCCCCAACCGAAGGACAAGAGTAAATTGTTAGTAATTATATAGTAAAAATAGTTAGCACAGGACAACACAATTTCTAAACTACAGCTTATTCACTACTTATTAATCCTGGAGGGTTGATTCAAACTAAAATTTAAATTTGAAATTCGGGATTAATTTTGATCCCTATAATAATGATTAATTCTAGAACTATGTTTATTCTGAAAATTGGATTATTTATTAGTAAATTAAATAAGAGATCCCTTTAAGTATTTTAAAACTAAATTAATTAAAATATATTAATGGACAAAACAGAATATATTACACATTACAAAAAATTAACATTTTATTGATTGAGAGTGTACGGCCAAGCATTATAGCAGGATCTCCCGGACTCCCGGGCACACACAGTACACCCATGTACATACAACAAAACCGAAGGATAGTATAGGATTATTAGTTGGGCCAGACACGACCCGGTTACAGACACCAAAGTGATCGATAGTTAGTAAATTATTAGTACAATATATAATAAATAGATTAGCACAAGACAGCACAATCTAACTATATTATTAGATTATCATTTGTCTGAAATCCAGGGCCGGATACTCAAGGCTCCCTAAATTTAAATCGGGACATAAAATTATTAATGTTGTAATTTCCCCTGTCCGCCGTTCTTTAATTTACCTGATAAAATATTTAAGAAAAATTTAAAATTACTAAGCTAAGATTACAAAAACCGCGCTTATATCATTTTTTATGGTCCTTCTATATCTAATTAATTAATTATTACGTACTGCAACATGAATTAAAATGAACGTTAACAACTATTTTAAACATAAAATTTTACTTAAAGCTAATCAGAAATTTCCTACCGATCAAGAAAAAGAGAATAAATAATTTAAAAATGATAATGTTACAGCACCACAACAGCCTAAAATTATCAATAATTCAGTTAGTACTATAAGTAGTATATCAAGAATGAACAAATAAAATCAATATATAATTTCCCAGGCAATTCTGAAAACTAATTTTAATTAATAAATCACCATAATATTAAAGCTAATTCTGAATTTCAGGATTAATTTAATCTCCATATGAAAGATTGATTCTGGAACTATGTTATATTCTGAAAATTGAATTATTTATTAGCAAATTAAGGAAGAGAGACCTTTAAATACTTTTAATCTAAATTAATTATTATATATTAATGAGCAAAACACAATATATTACATAGAAGAATTACAAAAATTAACATTTTATGAAATTGCCTATGTAAACTCTCCCACTTCTAAGCTAAAATTCCAAAAGAATGTTTAAAAATTTTAAATTGTTAAGTTATAATTTAAATTCACAGCACTTGTTCCATTAGTTACCATTCTCCTGTAAATAGTTAATTAATTGTTTACCTACTGCAACTAGATTTAAAAATAAAAGTTGAAAATTTATATTTAACCATACTATTAAATTTAAATTAATCGGCAATTTCCTACAAATCTAGAAAAACGAAATTAATAATGTAGAAATTAATTATTTATTTATAAAAGTATATAATATAATTTAAACATTGATCATAATACTACGCAAAAAAGTCTAGAATATCAATAATTTAGTTAAGTACTACATGTACCTATATATGATATTTACTAATAAAACACAATTAGAGTTTCCCAGATATCCCTGGAAATTAAATTGCTTTACTACATAATTAATAGAAATTAACTTATATAAATTAGTTAGTGATAAATAAAATAAAATAGATAACACAAGAACAATACATTTTCTACACTACATAACTGCTGCTTGAAGTTTCTGGATGTTGAGCGAGAATTCACCAATATTTCTGTAGCTTGGAGACGATCTAACAATTATATATAATTATATATACTTAATATCAACTGGACCATCAGACAAAAATACCCGAACAAACTATGACACTTTGATATAATTAAATTAAATTAAACTGACAAAAAGTATTGAAATATTTTCATCAATACCTCAAATAATTTTGCAATGCAATGCAGTTTACAATATCATATAAAAGGGAATTTCCCTTATCCTAGATAACGTACGATGCTATTCATTTAATTAGTATAATATTTCAATCTATGTATATACATAAAAATTTATCGAAATAGCAACATTAATATAAATTACAATTAAATACCAATAAAGCGATTGATTTTAGAGAAGATAATTTTTGATAATTGCAACGACAAGAAACTTATCAAAATAAATCCCTACAATATGTAATATCAAACAGTATAGCATCAGTTTCAAAAAAGAAATTTATTGAAACCAAATCAACACAAATAAGCAACGTTGTAAACGCCCACGACTTTAACTAAGTCGACTGAGCGGTAATTTGCACGAGTAGCAAAATCAGCTACCCCAAAATCAGCTCCAATGATTAATCCCAGATGTCATCCAAATATTTATGTCTGATAGTGTACATATTCAATTGATTTGCTTCAACTTAGTCATTTTCGCAACCCAAAAATAAAACTTATAAAATATTAGACTACCTAAATAAAAATCCAATTAGCATCATTTACCAATTGAAGAGATCACCGCCACCAAAAACCTGAACCTAATCAATAATTCAGAAATTTATCTCTTTATTAATAAATAAATACAAATATGTATATTCAACATTTTAACTCAGTTCACGGACCGCATTCCCTGCCAAATAAAGCATGCAAAGTAAATAAAACAATAAATAATAAATAAATAAATAAATGCAATGAAAATTAACCCTTACTTTCTTAAAAATGTATCGATGTGTCATATACGTAATTATGACGATTATGTGTACATCCCACCATCTAAATTTCAATAAATCCATTAAGACAACCATTAAACTCAAAAATCAAATCTTAACTTAATTTAAACCAACATTTCTAAATTCGCATTTCATTTATCTATTTATTTATTTATTTAGACAATTTATAATTTATAATATTAATTAAATTAATTAGAAAACAATTTGATTCATTATGTAATACCCTGTAAACAAATTTATTAATCCTATCTAAATAAACCGTTCAAATGAATTGTATAAGACAGCTCCCAATTCCAATTCGACTCAAACCAATTCGATTATGTATACAAAGTATAAAAATCCTATTTGAGTCGAATATACAAATTCCACTGCGCTTACACAACACATGATTTCAATAATAGCTGCACTTTGTTGAGAAAAAATTAATTCGAATTATTTTGGAGTTATTTTTTCCTCAACAGAACAAGCCGCGAAATATTTTTTCGATTTAATTTTTATATTCTATGTTGGTATTTCTTCGGTTTTTCATTCAAGCAGTTACGTATTTTATTTGTTCGAGCTCGAATTAAATAATTCAAATTTTTTGTTCGAATTATTTAATTCCTGTCACGTACAATTGTTGTTGTAAATTTGTCAACAAAATACAGCTAATATCATATTTGTTTCGTGAGTACACAAAAACACAAAGAGAATAATACACCTGCATTCAAGTAACAAAATCCTATATACTAAAACCAAAAACATACTAAAACCACCAACACACATTGACGATAAATATGTTATACCATCTTTCATGTGCGTATTAGTAGGCCTTATAGTACATATAAACACACTTAAACTATTTAACGCAAAAAATTCTCTTTTTGTTGTTGTTTGTGCGTTATAATACACAAAAAACCAACAAAATATATTACATTTCCTTAACAGAATCCGTGTAAAGAGCGAACAAGCAGCTGTACAACCATATTGTTGATCCTACCATTAGTATGGATGCATTAGTGCCCATTTCACACAACAGTAAATTACTTGTGACTGTTGTATCAAAACCAACGTAAAGATTCTCTTTCTCGTTGTTGTTTGTACTTTATAATACAAAAACCAACAAAACCACGCACACTTCCTTCACAGAAATCGTGCAAAGAGAAAACGACACAGCTGCATAGTACACAAACATATTTATGGCCCTTTTATATACTAAATTATAAGTATGTATTAGTGTCTTAAAAATAAAATCTAATACCAAATTTATTGCGACTTATTTTATATACCATAATTTAAAATTAGTAATTAAAAATTGAAATTTGATTGTATTTACAATCCACAAAATATCAAATCATGCACTTTTAATTTTTCTATCTACAAAAATAAAAAAAATAAAAAACATTGCCTGACAAATGCATCCATGTGGATTGCATTTTCCAAAATTACACTTTAGTTTAATTATTTTCACTACACATTACACTAACCTTGAATTTAATTAGAATTAAATTTAAAATTAAAATGTATATACATATGTATATAAAGTATATACATATCAGTACATAAGAAACAAAAAATAAAAAGAAAAGAAAATTAAATTAAATTAAATTTTTGAAGAGGATAGAAAAAACACGTCTATCCTCTTTGAATGTTCGCACTCCACCCCACTTTTGATACCGAAATTCACTTGTACAAATAAAGGAATTCCCAACATACTCCGCACATTACGTGTCAAACAATACCTCCAACACGTAATGGATAATGCTGTGGCTTCTTCATCTTAAAGAAGAATGTTGCAAACTTTTTTTTTTTTTTTTATCTATGAAATCTGTTCTGGGGATCAAGGCACTCCCAACTCTTTCGCAGTTTACATTTACCATCCCACTTTACGCAGTAGTAGGCAAATGGAGGACGTACGGGGCCATAAACCCATATTTGGATAAACCACCTGCACATTGCATTGCTTCATGCCAACCTATATAGTGCTGACATGAAAGGTGGTTCGGCCCATGGATTCTGCACCCTCAACAGGGGTCATAGTTGTGTTCATCGTCATCACTGATCGTAATCAGATGACGAAATACCCCTTTGGTATTCCGCCCCTATCGGGATTCGAATCCGGTACTTCCCGATCCAAACGCCGCAACTTTAACCACTGCGCCGTTTGGTCGGTTTCAATAATTTTCAACTTGTTTGCTTATATTTGTACCGGTGAATAATCAGATGATAAATCGAAGAATGTTTCAGTTATAACATTACCACTAGCAACACCCTAGGTTACACAAAAAACCAACAAATCGGTATTTTTCCACGTATTGTTGGACAGTAGGTTCAATGAAACTAGTGATCTAGTTTCTCGACTTGCCGGCATTCCTTTGAGCTCCATGGGCTATTTTAGCAATATATCTCCAGCAAGGAAATCCATGTTAGAGTTTTGAGGTTTTCGGTGGACAATAAACTACCGATATGGTGAATTTCCCTATCCATTCTTCTATAGTTGGTTGCTTGGATATGTTCCTCACTATATTGTTTTATAGTTTATAGTGTTCCTTATATGATACCTGTACAGTTAAACAGAGAGCGTTATAATTAAGATGGCTGATATTTCTAAAGTGCATACATATCAGAGATCGACATGGTATTTATATTGGGGTATCCTCTAAAAAGTTGGCAGCCTACCTGTTGATTTTATGTAGCTTGCCACATACTTCTAACGGTAGACAGCAGTTCGTTGTATGACCAAGCTTCTGGCAATTGCTACATTGTAGTACTTAGGTCCATTTGTGTCTTCTAAGATTGTAAGATTCTAAGATTGTAAATATCTTACTGTATACTTTATTTTAAAATACACCATTTTAACGTAATGTTGGGGTAACGGGTTTTAAATATGTTTAACCAAACTATAACATTAGGTACTATACATACTATATAATCAGTTTCTCTTAAAATGGAATTGGAATCTACCCAAATAAACGAAATCTTTCATCTTCTTTTATTTTTTTGTTATTGATTAATACAAAAAATACAAATCTGATAAAATTTTGTCGTCTTTTTGTCTACAATAATTATAATTCATTTTCCAAAAAGAAAAGGTTTCTTATTTTTTTCTCGTTTCTTTGTCCCTTGCTTGATGGAGCTTTTATTTGTGATAAAAAAGAAGAAGATGACAAGCGACAATTTATACAAAGACAATAAACTTTTCCCAAACTATTGATTTGTCCAAGACCAAATAATTTTTATTTTGTGATACCGACTTAGGTCCGCATCAAAAAACAAGGAAGAATGAGAACAATTTCTACTTAAATAATTTTCTTTTAGTTACAGACATCACCCAAACAATACCGGATAACAAAAACATATTCAGTTATGTATGTAAGGTGTATCGAATATTATAATCAATAAAACATGTACTCGTACATAGTTACATACTACGCTCGAAACAAGTCATAAACACATCACAAATTAATCGATTGAACGTTATCAGTAGGGGAATTGAATAGTTGTTCATTTGCCCATTAAACAATCTTCTGTTATCAATTTAAATATTTGATAAGAATTTTATGTTCTGATGATTGAAAATCATTTAATGCTTTTCGAAAAAAATCAATTTGGTTAATTTACTTACAAAACAAATATTGTTGTGACATATGAAGGTGTACACATAATTGTAGCGTAAAAGTTTTAATTTTTCTTACCAAATTTTATATAGCTTCTATTTTCATCTCCTTAGAAATATAATCTAATGTTTATTTTATAAAGATAGTAAGCCAAATCACTTCCCTGCACTTACCTTATGAATAGGAGCGTGGGCATTTCTTGTTCGTTAAATTTTACTTATGCAAAAATATTCGTCAAAGTAAATATTCTTAGTGATTCACTCTTATTAAGCCCTAATTAAAATAAAAAGACCATGTAATCCTCCCAGTTTAGTCCCAGTTTTATTTCGAACTTTACAAGTCTTTCAGTTTTAAGTTGGATAACCATACTTCATTGACATCCTGGCTTTCGTTGCGGTTTTCCTTCCATGTAGACCTTTAAGAAACAGGTTGTTTAGGTTTTAGCGTTATATGTACATATGTGCGTTATAAACGCTATTCGGAGCAAACTGGATCATCATATAAAAGTGGCTCCCGATAGTGGCTCTATATAAATAGGTAGGGCCAAATATTTTTTATATCAACTTATCACTAAGCAATTCAATTATAGCTAAATAAATTGAGTCTACCTAACAATAGTGCGTCAACTTTAAATGTTGATATAGAAAATTGACTGATGTAGAAAATGTTGATATAGAAAATCGTAGACAAGTTATGCCAAATAGTCTAACAAAATACATGAAATCGCCCAAACAAGAAATACAAAACCATCCAAAAATTAAAAATGTATGATCACCTAAAAATTGTTGGGCGATTAATTAAGAATCAACCAAATATTTTTTTTTTTTTTGTTTTAATTGCCTTTGGTTTATTCTTGAATCTTTCCTACTAGGAAACTCACAGACGTAATCACATCACAGAAACCAATTAAATACAAATGATTAAGAATTAACCTATGATAGTTCTTAATAATAACTTCCACTTTAGTAATTACTTTAAATTAGATAGCTAGATCTAAAGGATCTTTTTTCTTAGGTCGCCGATATCTGGGCTTTCTATTATTTCCCTAACTAGGGAAGGGGTGTCTGCTACTGTTTTGTGTCACGTACATACCAGGATGCATTAACCATTGTTCTTAGTATTCTTCAATCCATTCATGGCAATTTTATTTTGTTTGAATTATGTTTATCCAGATAGGTTTAAGTACCATTTTATAAGTGTATAGCAAAACCTTACAATTTATAGGCTTAAGTTGCAATGTTTTGCTATTCAATTTAACACACCATAACTTGGTTTGTTTAGTTTCAATGTGCTTTTTCCATGCGAGCCTTCTATCTAGATCGTTTCCACGTTCTTTTCTAAATTCGAATTGGTGATGAGGCATTTATTTTCAAATCATAAAAGAAATATAGTCAAACATTAACAATTACACGACAATTTTTGGGGATCCTTGATTTTTTTTCTTGTTTGGGAAGTTAGATGTATATTTTAGGCTATTCAATATAACGTATAAACGGGTGGTATTTTGCAGTATTCTTCATTTTTAATTTTTGGGTTTGTTGCCTCTGCGCGATTGTTCATAGCCCCATCCTTTGCACTAAATATCTTTTTCATTAAAATTGTGAAAAAACAGGGGGGAAACAGAGCGAGTTCACGCTCAACTTGCAAAAAGTTTATGTGGAAACATAAACATTTATGCTGCTTAATTGTGTAATATAATATAAAGGGTTTAAATCGAAAGCATACCGGACAGACAGTCCGGGAAGATGGAACAACTTACATTCACATTTATTATTATAATTATTAATATTATTATCATGTTATACATTTTATTACAAGTATCTTACTAAATAAAAATAATAATAGATGATAAAAAAAAATCAAATGATGACGCCAAATTAATGTGAGACATTTGGTGTTTCAAATAGCCAATTTCTAACGTAGGATAAGAATAGTTTAGAATAAATGTAACGGCTAATGCGTTCTGGCAGTGCATTAAAAGAGGCGGTATAGATAGAGTAGTGCCTTAGATTCATCAATAAACAAATCAGCACAGATCCTACCATTGTTTAGACCATTATCAATAATATATATACTCAATTTTATAAAAATGGTTATACATCGAATATTATATTCATCAATTTGGCTAACTGTTATTATGTTTTCATCTGCTGTTTGCCTAGGTAACGGTTGAAAGGTGTCTTCCAAGTGAGCCGCAAATAAAATAGCTTTTTGCTTGTCGCTTTTGGCCCAGGTTCCTTTCCCAATAGGCGGCACATGCATTTTGGTTCTTTTTAATCCCTTTGTTGCTTTCCAAAGAGAGTAATCCGTATCTTTATATTCGGTGAGACCATTTAAGTACTTGTTAATAGTTTCGTTCTTAATTTCTTTTATAAGTTGTTTTAGTTTATTGCATAGAAAATTGAGGATTTTTTTGTTTTCCGGGGCGCGTGTCCTTTGCCAGGTCTTTCTTACCTTCCAAAGTGGACCAACATTTTTTTTTTTTTCAATTATTTAATATTACAACTGATTTACAAATCATTTAGTAATTTATCTTTCTTAAATGAAGATTCACATTTGACGGGCAGTACCCCTAATGGTTACTCCCGTTTGAATTTACATAGTAATTATTTTTCTCTATCCTAATTAAATACAACTGCCCAATTCCAAAGGTTTCTGCCTTTGAAGTCTTCTTACTGCATTGGTGGTATCCAACAAACTTCGTATGTCTGCATTTTGGTGCCGAGATACCCGCTGAATGTGTTTCTTCGCATGATTTTGTGTTTCTACACTTACATATTCCATGTTTAAGTCCCTATGGAGGTTACCATTTCTAATATACCATGGTGCGTTTACAATGTCACGCAGCACTTTGTTTTGAAAACATTGAATCATTTGTACATTTGTCTTCTTGGTACAACCCCAAAGTTGAATACCGTAGGTACATACTGGTTTTATTATTTGCTGATATAATAGCAATTTGTTAAGTATTGTAAGCTCAGAGTTTCTACCTATTTATTAGCCAATACATTTTCCTATATTTGATGTTGAATTTTTCTTTTTTTCTTTTTAACATGCTCTTTCAATCTAAGCTTGCAATCAAGAGTCATGCCGAGGTATTTGGCTATATTTGCATTTGGAACGGGCCTTGAATTAAGTTCCACTGGAATCCAGTTAACTTTTTGGTTTGTGAAGTTTACGAGAACCGATTTTGCTTCGTTTAGGCTAATGCGCCATTTCTTTGTCCAACTACTCACTGTGTCGGTTGCTTTTTGAAGTTTGGTCGTTGCTTCTGATATACACTTTCCAGTCGCTAGAATAGCTGTATCGTCTGCAAATGTTCCCAAGGTGCCACCTACTGTATTTGGCATATCTCTGGTGTACAGAATGTACAATATAGGACCCAGTACGCTACTCTGTGGAATGCCTGCTGATATTCTCTTTACTTCAGAGAACTCTCCGTTATATTTTACACGGAAATATCGGTCTGCGATATAAGATTTAAAAATTTGATATAGGACTGCTTAGGTAGATCTCGATGCAATTTAAATTCAAGTCCTTGGTGCCAAACTTTGTCGAAAGCTTGTGCTACGTCCAAGAAGACTCTGGAGCATATCTTCTTATTCTCAAGTGCGTCTTCGATTATGTCCGTTATTCTGTGAACTCGTTCTATCGTAGAGTGATTCTCTCTAAATCCAAATTGGTGTGGTGGAATCAAATTTCTCTCTTCTATTATAGGCTTGAGTCTCTTGAGCAGTAATTTTTCAAATAATTTTGAAATTACAGGAAGTAGTGAAATCGGTCTGTACGACTTTTTATCGTTCGCTGGTTTGTCTGGTTTGGGGATCATAATTATTTCAGCAACCTTCTATTGTCGTGGGACACATTTTAGTCTGAAGACAGCATTGATAATTTGAACCAATTTTCTTAGTCCCTTCTCGGGAATGGCTTTTACGACTTGTCCAGTAATTAAATCATATCCTGGAGCTTTTTTTTTGCGTTCAAATTACGCTTGATCTCATCTTTTAATTCCTGTAATGTTACACATTGAATATTATAGTCATCAATTTTGCTAACTGTTTTTATGTTTTCATCTGCTGTTTGCCTAGGTAACGGTTGAAAGGTGTCTTCCAAGTGAGCCGCAAATAAAATAGCTTTTTGCTTGTCGCTTTTGGCCCAGGTTCCTTCCCCATTTTTAATAGGCGGCACATGCATTTTGGTTCTTTTTAATCCTTTTGTTGCTTTCCAAAGAGAGTAATCAGTATCTTTATGTTCGGTGAGACCATACTTGTTAATAGTTTCGTTCTTAATTTCTTTTATAAGTTGTTTTAGTTTATTGCATAGAAAATTGAGGATTTTTTTGTTTTCCGGGGCGCGTGTCTTTTACCAGGTCTTTCTTACCTTCCGTTTCTCTCAACTAACTCCCTGACCTCAATAGGATAATTTTGATTCCTACGGGTTTCGGTATGACTAGCAGGAGAACTTTCCCATGCTGCTTGTTGAATAGTACTGTTAAATACCTCTAATTCATTTTCCAACTGTACCGGTGTTTTAATCGGCACTTGTAGATTTATTTGCATTTCAATTAGTTCTTGGAATAGGTCCCAGTTAGTTCTATAATTTGTTAATTTAGGCAGGTTATCCTTATTAATTATCATTGTGCTGAGAGTCATGATAACAGATGTATGATCGGAATATATCCCTTCGCTGTTTTCGATGCAATCAATGAGATCTGGTATATTATTTATATCAGCAGGCCAGTATGTTGGTTTACCTCCAGAGTGGAACTCGCAGTTATTTATTCGTCCGGCTTCGAATAGCTCTTTTCCTTTATTGGTTGTAAGTCTTGATCCCCAATAGGTGTTTTTTGCATTAAAGTCACCACCAATAATAAAATCTTCTTTGTTTAGATTATAGCGTGGAGGGCAGTAGGTAGAGGAAATACTGTATTCATTATTATTGTTAGTTTCAACTTTTATGGTTTTAACTTGCATACTTTCTTCTTCTATACTAGGTTCTTCATAGTGTTTGAGATTCTTTTTCATTATTACTGTTGATCCTCCTCTGGGTTTTCCTCCTGGGTGAACAGGATGGTAACATTCATAATTACGTATTTTAATAAATGATGTTTTTGTCAAATGGCTCTCCGATGTATGTATGTAAGGCATATATTTATTTTTTCTAAATTTAGAAAAATTTCTAACTCTGGAACATGCTGGGCTAGTTTGTTCGCGTTCCAGGTGACAATTCTTAATGTTCTGCTCATTTTAGTATATGAGGGCTGTTGCCTCGTTCATGGTTTGATGCATTTCTAGACGCTTATATAAAGCTTCTAGACCACGTTCTTGCTTTGCTAGCCGTATATTTATGGCTTCTACGCTTCGACATATCCTTTCAAGGGGGCTATCATTCATAGCATTAGATGATTGCTGTACAATTTGTGAATAACTTTACCGCTCTGTACCTATAACCGGTGGTTTTGGCTCCGCTTGGGTTTTAGTTGGTTTCTCTCTGGTAACCTTAGGGTTTTGAGGAAACTGTTGCATTTTGTTTCTTTGCCTTTGGAGTTCTTTGGCTACTTCACAGCCTTTATAATTTGCAGGATGATGCCCTTTACAGTTTATACATTTTGCAGGGGTGTTTCTACTTTCTGTACACTCTTTCGCGTTGTGTTTTCCAGCACATTTTACGCATCTTGGCTCCCGTCTGCAATATTTTTGCGTGTGGTTGAAACCTTGGCATTTTTTGCATTGAGGTATTAGCCTCGTGTTTTTCTTTAGCGGTTCTATTTTAACCCTCATATTGAGAATTGATTTGATGTTGAAGATATTTAGTGTTGATGTTGAAGATATTAAGTGTGGAAGCCCCCTTTTTTTGACTTGATTGTTTTCACCTCTCTCTCGTTTTAGGATGTTTACTGCATCTTCTATTTGCAGATCTTTTGCATTTAGGTCCTCAATTATGTCCTCCTTCTTACACGTTGGATGAAGGCCTCTGGCCATAACCTTAATTGCGCGTTCGTTTTTATCTTTCATTTCATTATAGATTGTAAACTAGCAAATTCTGTTATGCCGATTACATTAATTGGCGGAGGAGCCTTTTGTTTCGGTACAACCTTTTGTTGCCGATTTTGTTGCAGTTGCTGGTGAGCTCGGTTGGTATTAGTATCACCAGTTACTAATACATTAGTTTGCGAATGATCTCCAACTTAAGGCGAGATTTCTGCTTTTCGTTTTTTGGTAGGTCTCTTCTTCCTTTTCAGTACCCAATCTGTTTCTTTCATGAGATCCTCTTCATCAGTATGGAACTCATTGTTATAACCGGTGTGAGTACTTGCTTCATTATAACAAGTTAGCGGGTTTTCAGAAATCTCCATTGGTTTGAGCTTCTTCAATTCTTCATTTTCTTTTTTTAGTTTTTCAATTTCGCTTCTTAGTTGGGTTAAAAGTACATCTACTTTACTGAGTTTTCAACAGAGTTCAGCGTTTTCGTCTTTCTGCTGATTTGCAGAGTTAGTAAGATTGTTTGGTAATCTTAACAACATTGAACTTCTTTCGAATGGGTTTAGCAATGATTGGCTCACCCCAGAATCCATTGAGCCAGCCTCGTAAGAGAATGGATTAGCCAACTGGGTAGTTGGTTTACCACCTGGGATATTATTTCCTTTTTGTGTTGTATTCATTGCTTTAAAAATGGTTATGTATCAACTTCCAACCTAACCAGTACAAGTTGGTAGTGGGTCATTGAAAAGAACATCATTTGCTATGTTCTCGGTGGTCGGTTATTCCGCCGTATCTCGGTCGCCAGAGCAACATAAATTAGTTTTTAATTCTTTCAATTTTCATTTTTTAAAACAATTGTAAAAACACACTTATTTAATATTTTGGCAATCTTGCCATTATCAAAAATATTTAAATAAAATAAACAGAGAAAAAAAATTTTACTATACTACTATGAAGCATCGATCGTCCTAAAACTTGAATAAGTCATTAGAAAATTGTAATCATATATTAATTTAGCTTATATTTATCTTTTGTATTCATTTCAAAACATTTCCTTTCTGTCAATATTTGACATTTGTTTATTATGTTCACTACAGTAAAACACCATATACCAAAGTTTATTGTAAAAATCTTTGTAAGTAATATTTAACAATCTAAATTTAAATTTACCGCCGCGATTGAACTGGAGATAATAAAATCTAAACCAACCAATAACCGAATGCCACCGTAATCACGAATAAATGCTTGGTTGTGGCTTACTAACTTGTGCGGTTACTTTTTATTTTATAAATAAAATACTGTGGCTCTATTAAAATAAAGTTATATTTATTTATATAATAATGGGTGTTTGTTTGTGTAAAATTAAATCAAAAACTATACAGTCCACGACCTCAGTTTTCGGCCCTTCGAGCCGGATCGTGTCAAACCACATACTATCAGGGTGATCAGCTACCAGCACTAAAAAAAAAAACAAAAATCGATTCGCCATAATTCGAAGCAAAGGGACGATAATTCGCACCCAGTGAAATCAAGCGAAGTTCAACCGAATCCGTAAAACCTGCAAGCAGAAAAATCACCATTCGACATTAAATGCAGAAACGACATCAAGAAAAGCCTTAAGTATCATTTATTTTTAATTTATTTTTTTTAATTAAATTCAATAAATAAGTATTTCATTCATTGTTGAAAAATTTCGGTTGTTCAATATTTATTAACCTAAGTCCTAAATCCAAACCGCAATTTCGCTACGCTTGGAACTTTTTTATTTCTAACGGTTAAAATAAATGTACAATACACATTAAATTGGTGAAGTGTAAAGTGCGATCAAGTTGTCCAATTTGTAATACGTGTTAGCTGCAATTATTTTAATCCACGGTTTTGTACATTTTTCTGAATAATATGGAAGCTCTTAAAAAGCGGCGTGCTACTATTAAAGGTCACATGACTAGAATTCTCACATTTGCGGAAGCTGTTCAATCTACTACCAACCATGAGGACATTAAAGCATGTTTAGACAAAACAAATCGCTTATGGGTTGAGTTTTCAACCATCGAGGATCAAATGTTCGAGATTAATCCAGAAATTAAATCGCAAAGCGACACATTTCCAAAAACCTACTGTCATACGGTTGCTTTACTTAACGGGTCTCTACGGTTATTCCAGTCCAACCCTAATGCCACGATGCACGGTGAGGTTTCGTTCCAATCAGGTGTAATGAAAACAAAATTACCAAGACTTCATATCCCAGTTTTCCAAGGTGACTACCAAGAGTGTCAAAGCTTCTTTGATTTGTATAATAGTTTTGTACTACAATATTTAAAACGGTTATTGTAAGGAGAACCACTAGGTCTAATTCGGCATATTGAGGCTTACCACATACTGAGTGAAAGTTAGCCAACACCACTGATGAAATCATTAAAGGACTCAAAGTTATCGGACTATAGGGTGAATCAAGAGATCCTTGGTTAATTTACATCATTCTAAATAAATTAGATGACGAAAACCGTCAGTTTTGGCAACATAAAACATCTAAAATCGATCACCCAAGTTTTCAGGATCTCATTAATTGCCTTCTCACGGGAGCAAATACACTTGAGGGAATACGTGACGTTCTGTGTAAACCCATGTCTCAAATTGTTTCCAGTGTCAAGCGAGCACATGCCGCGACACCAACTTATACTTTAAATTGTCCGTTGTGTAAGGTCGACCACATGTTATACCATTGTCCTAAATTCAATAATATGAGTATGGCAGAAAGACGTTCTTACATCCAGAAAATTTCACGCTGCTATAATTGTTTAGGCGATAATCATGTGTTACAATTATGCCGTTTAGAAAGATCATGCCAAATTTGCAGAAAACGTCATAATAGCCTTCTTCAATTACCAAGTAGTCTTGATTTAAGCACTTCCGTTCAGTTAACACCACCAATTTAATTCCGAACACAGCACCATTTACCACGTCACCAACACCCACAAATGTTTCTTCAATCAACACTCTACCAATCGAACAAAGAGATTCATTCAACATTTCACCTAATTCGTGAATCAACATATCATCACCAAGCGTAACAAGCTCATCTGTCAATATAGCATCAAGCGCAATCCGTACATTACCTCTAACTCAATCAACATCAACCAAGTTCAACCTGACAACCATTACCCACCCCAACAAAGCACAAACATCTATAAGCAATTCTACCAATTGAACCAAACTCCCATTATAGTCAAGCACTCTTACCTACGGCTCTTGTCTATGTAAAAATGAAGTTGGTGACATGCAAACCTGCCGAGTGTTGTTGGACTTAGGTTCTCAGACTTCATTTGTGACCGAAGCATCCATTAAACGACTTGCGTTGCCTACACTAAGAGCAAACGTAAAGATTACCGGAGTCGGCCCGTCAACCGCACGAACCGCAAAACGAGCTACCAGCTTGGATATCTGTTCTAGATTTGAATAAAAATACCAGTTAATCATCTAAGTTCTTGTATTGCCGAAAATAGCAATTGCATTACCATCAACTAGTTTACCTCTAAAGGATTGGGATGACTTAAAACCGCTGAATCTTGCTGACCCCTAATTATAACCAAACCAGCACTATTGACTTATTAATCGGCGCAGAACACTTCTTCGATATTATCACCGATGGCACCGATGGCAAAATATAGAGGAGTTCTGGATCACCGATTGCTCAGAGTAGTATATTCGAATGGGTCATAGTTGGCAATAGTAGGTACCGAAGATAATCCGAGTTGTTTGTCTAATGTTACCATGCTCTCCGAGATAGACATTAATTCTTTATTACAAAAATTCTGGGAAAGCGAAGAAATTCCAACTATCAAGCATCTTACCGATGAAGAACAATTATGCGAAAACTACTTTGAGCAAACCCACCAACGGTCATCAAATGCAGAGATTTATAGTTAGTATACCATTCAAACTCACCAAAGGATTGCTGGGAACTCAGTAAACAAGGCTATACGAAGGTTTCTTAATATGGAAAACAAATTGCAGAGTTTATCTCTGTTATTTTTTGAATTCATTCAATACTGTTTTCGTAATGGGGATTACATCTTTTTTTTTCTAAATATTCTATAATTGGGTTTTTCTTGTAATTTAAATTATTTAGTTGTACGATTTTCATTCTTGATAATGCATCGGTATTAGCATTTTCTGTTCATTTTAGGCATTCATCCTTGGTTTGTGATCCGTTATTATCTTGAATTTTCTTCCAAAAAGATATGGTCCAAAATACTTTGTTATATAATGGTTAAGAGTCCGCTTTTCGATTGTTGAGTAATTTTTTTCGGTATGGGTTAATGTTCTTGAAGCATACACACATATAGGTTTATCTAGGGTCATAATCGCCTACATTTTTCGAAACAGTTTTCAGTCTTTCCTTAGATATTCAGGATAAGGTTTAGTTAGTTGGGGAAAATCTTTAATAAATCTTCGGTAATATCCGAATAATACAAGGAATGATTTAAATTATTTCTCCGTTTGAGGTACTGGGAAATTTATAATTGATTTGATTTGATCGTGGTTTGGTTTAACTCCTTGTGAAGTAAGATGTGTTCTAAAAAGGAAATTCGTCTATGTAAAAACTCTGATTTATCTAATTGCACTTGGAGGTTAGCTTGGTTTAACTTAATAAACACGTGATTGAGGCGTTATATATGTTCCTGTAAGGAAGTTGAAAAAATTATTATGTCGTCCATAAAAAAAAGTCATATTTTTCCTAGAAGGTCTTTGAGAACGTTGTCCATTACTCTTTGGAATATGGAAGGGGCGTTTTTAGACCAATTAGCATACGAATATATCTGTAGTGGCCTTAATCTACTGAGAATGCTCTTTTGCGAATATCATTTTTCTTTACCTCGATCTGATGAAATCCAGACGCTATTATCAAGTATTGATCATCAGTTTTTTCATTCAATTTGCGGTTATCTGCTACTAGTCTCCATTTTACTTTTCTACTGGCGTCGGCTTCCTTAGGAACTATCCAAATTGGACCAAAGTGAATAACTTAGTTTAATTATAACTTGTTTTATAACATTTTATCTATTTTTGCTTTTATCTCATCCTTGTATATAAACGGGTATCTTTAACTTTTGGTGAATATGGGAGTTTCGTCTTTTAAATTAATTTCATGTTTAGTTTCATTATTAAATGTGAGTTTTTGTAATTCCTTAAAGAATATCTCTTCATGTTTCTTACATAAATTTTGAATGACTTTTTGTTCTAAATAAACCTTGTCTAAAAATATTCCCATTTCTCGGAATTAACGATAATTAAAATGAAAGAATAAATATGTGAGGCAAGGAAATATGCTAAATAATTATTACACGAACAGCGTAATAAATAATTGCGATTGTAGAGGAATATTTTTTAAAAAATTGTCAAAAATTTGGTTTCGGAGACAGTCTAAATATCATTTTAGCATCTATTTCCATCGTGTATGCTGAATTTCATCATAATCGGTTAGAAATAAACAAGTCCCTCCCGCATTGAACATATATCAGAACATAATCATTTTAGAATAACATAGCCAACATCGAACATGTGTTCACCATAAAGGTCTAATACCCTAGACACACTGCGATTTAATAAAACCGATTTACAATCTCAATTTAGCTAATCCCTTTGTTTTTGCATGGAATACTTAAACTAGTTTAGCTAAATCGGATTTATTAAACCACAGTCTGTCTAAGGTATAAGAAACAGCCAAGTTCCTTCCTAATTATTCCAGAACTTCATCTAAAACTAATTTTAGAATCTCTTTACCATCTTGTATGCTGAATTTCATCATAATCGGTTAAGAAATAACTCAGTTTCCTTTCTAATTGGCGAGCAATTTTATTTTGATAATGCTTTATGGATAAACTTATGAGATATTCAAATTTTCCACATTCGGATCTAGAGGACAACTGGAAATGATAGACAGGGAAATCCTCAATTAGTCTCTTAAACTGAAGTTTTACGGAAGTATATTTTTCCAGTTTAAAATAATTTATACAATTATTAAACTAAGTATCGGGAAATCCCCGGATTTCCTGGTCACACGTTTTAAACAGAAAACAGGATCCCGTGAACCCTTTTGAGAGACCCTCAATATAATATTGCATATTATTCCTATGCAGTTATTGATTCAGTCAAAGCAGTAAATAAAATATTAAATCGAAAACGATTTTAAGGTCAGTTTTTTGAGGAACCTACAAAGTCCTGTAATCCGAAACAAATAATTTAAAACACAGTTAAACAATTTATTAGTATATACATAAACTTAATTAATTATTTAATATACTTAAAGCTTATTTTTAATTATAAAACTACATTCTTACAAAATTTATTCACACTTTTACGCAAATCACTTATAGCTATTTCATTTAAAAAAAAAAAAACGAATAACAAAAACTCTTAATAATAAAATAACTTTCAACTTACATTTCAATAATTTTATAAAATTAAAACAACTAGTTTAAAATTAATGGTAATCAAACAAAATTCCAAAAATCTAATTATTTGGAAAATACTTTTCTATTTACAAAATAATACGACATTTACAATTCTTAGCATCTGGAATTGTTTAAAATAAAAGGTTCGTGAAATGTTATTCCTATATTACGTAAACGTTCTTCTAAATCAGTCATCGAATTTCGGGGGCCATTTAAGCGTGCCCGATCCAAAGGACCTGGCGAATTTTGTACTAAATCATCACGTACACCCGAAAATGAATGCCGAACAGCATGTCGATTTAAACCATTTTGATTGGGATTTCGTACCGATAAATTTCGAATATTACGCCGTATATTGGAATTTTGAGTTCCCGGAAATGATGTTTGTCGATTCAATGGCATATCTTTCAGACTATCCTCATAGCTGTCACTTTCTTCATTTTGAGATGCCAACTTTTTACTTTCAACTCGATCATGACATATACACGATGTTATTTTATTCCATTTAGGATCTATTTTTTCACTGTAATTTGGTCCACGCGAATTTGTATCACTTAAATCTCGAGAATTCAAATCTAAACCACTGTCACGTCCAGACGAGTTTAGAGATGTCACTGAGTTATCGAGATTTGTAATTCTAAAGATAAAAAAGAAAAATTGAAAGTTGATTTAGTTGTACGTACACTTAATTTAGGCAAGTATGCATTACTCACGGATTGGGATTGCGAAGTTGATTGAATCGTAAACAGTTTGGCTCGTGCTCTTGTAAATTGTAGTTCGAGTTAAGTACAGACTGTGGCAATGGAACATCGATATATTCCCGTTCATGGTCACGGTACGAAGTTCTGGAAAAAAAACTTTAGATTAGGATCTTGAAATTAGATTTTTAACTTTAGATTGGAGATAAATTGTTATATTGTGAATCTCTTACCTGGAAGTCGAAAAGTTATCTGAATACAGTCGTGGCCGGTCAATTATTGATAATTGTGAATTGATTGATGATTTACTTATAGCGGTTCGCATTGAACTTGGTGTTTTTGAAATTGAATAGGCTAATCCGGGATTAGTTGATGCCAACCTTGTTTTTTGTCTGAAAATTGACGTAATTTGAATAGGATAATAATTTTGGAATGTTAATGCCAATTCAATTTAAGTGATAATTTAAAAAAATAATATGATTGATGTGATTTGGGATGAATTTTAAAGAAAAGATGACTTTCAGATTCAAATTTAAACTTTTCTTTTATTTATTTATTTTTTTAATGTGTATTTAGAAAATGAATTTACAATGAAAATTAAATTATGGCATAAAATAAACATAATAATGTAGCATAATAACTATTTAAATTGGAAATATTTAACAAAAAACGGTATCGGTGGGGTTAAAATGTATTTAATGCTTTTGACAGCCAAAAACCAAATTGTTTTTACAAAAGCTCGAGTTTTACAGTTTTAAACAGAGATAGAAATGTATGCAAATCGCAACTAAACTATTTATACCTGAACATCTAAAACGCAAATGGAACTGTAGCATTTTCGTAACATAATATTTACTATAAAATTAAAATTAAAATATTTCCAATTATGTACATAAAAAAACTTAACATCACCAAAAAATATTTAATAACTATATTCATACCGTTTATATCTGACACACACAATACAAACAGTTGTTGCAAGTCCTCCAGCAAAAATCCCTATCGCCAAAATAATGGTTGCCAATTCTGATCCACTTAAAGTTCCATAATGGATACTACTCCCTGAACGAGCATTAAATAATTTGGGGCCACCAAGTCGTGGTTGTTCAATAATTGGCAAAGGTGGGAAAATCGAATTCATATCAACTGATACCAACTTTGTCTGTAAATCATCCATATCAACGATTGCGTTCGTTTTTGGATCAATTGCGTATACATAAACGTCGGTAGCTGGTTCACTGACATCACCGAGATGTGGTTCCAAAATTCGCACTCGAACATCAAGACTGGTTGTATCGCTCAATATTTTGGTTATATTGTCGATATCTTTTTCAATTTCAATCGGTTGTCCTGCTAACACTAGCCGAACTTGACGATCTTCATCAAGAACATAAACGAAAACATTTGAAATCGTACTTTTTCCATCATCGGATCCTCGGCGATCTGTAGCCTTTACATCAAAACCAAATATACGCTGTTTTTCATTGGATATGTGTCCAATGACACGAATTCTACCAGTTACTGAATCGATACTAAATAGTTTCGAAGGTTCATTCAGGAGGGAGTATCTTATTTCAGCATTAATACCAATATCACCATCGATAGCTTTAACGGTTGTTGCCGGATAACCAAAATTAGCAGTATTTGGTATTACCGCCACAATGGGTCGGCCATGTGTTAAAAATTGTGGTTCATGGTCATTTTCATCTAGCACTCGTATTACAATTCTAACTTCATTTCTATCAAGATCGCTCAAACGATCCTCTGAAATGGGATACATTATATTTCGACCTTCACGGTCCACAATTTTTTGAGCACGGATTTTTAAATTGTACAAATCACGCATCTCACGATCCAGTGATTTAACAAGCCACAATGTGCCATTACTAGGCTCAATCTCAAACTCATCATATTGCATATCAGCATCATTTTCGGTAATGATTTCCCAACGATATTTCGACATTTCGTCGGAATCGTTATCGATATCGTCCTCGTCGATAACTGGAACTGTAGTATTAATTTGGAGAATTACCATTGGCGCAATATTATTCTCAGTAATCTCAATTTCATAATACTTGTGATTAAACATTGATTCTTTTTTATCCCTATCGTCTTCTAATGGTTCACCTTGAAGATTAACTAAAACTAGTGCAGACGATGACATCGAGGGATTTCCTAAATCTGAAGCAATTACCGTAAGGTTAATATGTTCGTACCCTCGATATTTGTTTGATAGTTTTGACACAGTCGTAATAATTCCCTCTCGGGAATCAATTTCGAACATATAAGGCAATTTATTTTGGATTAAAGAATACATAACTAATCCGTTCCCGTTCCCAGTAAAATCTTTATCCGTTGCCGTTACATGTTTGACAAGTCCCCCTGTCTCAATATTACGATTTAAATATGCTTTGTATATGGGGATTTTATCATTTACAGGATTGACACTTTGATTACTATCATCACTGTGATCATAGAAATTAAAATTATTTAGTTTCCGTGACGTTTGAACAATTAACAATCGGCCACCCTGATAAATTTCGTCATATCCCGTGAATTCAGGTGCATTGTCGTTTACATCTAGCACATTAATTTCCACTTCGACAAATGAATACAATTTGTTATTATTTGATCCGTTATCCGTAGCCATAATTTTAAATTCATATTGCGCTTTATCTTCACGATCTAGATCTCCATTAATCGTAAGAATTCCGGTTTTCTCCGATATTATAAATGGCATTGAATCAACACTTTGGATTTTGTAAGTTATTTCCGAATTTTGGCCAAAATCTTCATCAGTCGCTTCAATTTTGCCCACGACATGATTTGTATAAGTTCCTTCGTCCAAATCGAATGTATACCATGATTTCTCGAACATTGGCTGATGATCATTCACATCAATTACTTTAAAGGTAATGAAAGTGTAATCTGTTAAGTCTCCAATATCTTTGGCTGTGATATTCAGTTTTATTAGTGATTCGGCAGGTAGCGGTCGATTAATGCGTATCTCGCCCGAAAGCCGATCGATATTGAAAAACCTCATTTTATGAATATAATTACCAGGTAAAGGATGGTGTGGGGAGTATGTTTCCGATACGATTTCATAAAATACTTGAGAATTACCAGCGTAATCCTCATCCGTTGCTGAAATTTTGATAATACTATTGCCAACCAGTGCACTCTCTAATATTGAAAAAGTTGGTGTGGATTTATGGTTACGCTTTGTGCGACGGCTTGCTGACCTTAAATTTACTTTTCTGTCATAGCGGGTACCATTAAGCAACCTCGGCGTACCCACATTCAAACGATCCATTGCTTCTTTTAGTCGATCCGTATGAAAACCAAATCCAGTCGGTGTAGATGTTTCATATTGCAAATTTGGTTGAGCCGATAATTTATCAAGATCGTTGTCACCAACTAGGTCAACGTAATAAATTTCAATGTCTTGGGAATTTTCTAAAATTTCAACACCTGAATTTTTGAAAATTGCAATTTTATCAAATTCTGGTCTATTATCATTTACATCGGCAATGAATATTCCAAGTTTTGCTTCAGACCTTAGACCGCCTTTATCTAGAGCGACAAGGTTTAGATTATAGAACGTTTCCCGCTCACGATCCAATTTAGCTGGTCCAATATATTTTAGCACATAATTTGGAATATTTGCCTCTATCGAGTTAAGCGATTCCAGAAACATAATTTGTATATTAGCAAAACTTTTCTCAATATGATGATCAATGATCGATTGGTTAAAATTTTCCGTACCATTGATCAATTCAAGCGTAAACAAATTACTTCCTTCCCCAAAAAGTTGCAAAGAAAATTTTGCATTTTCACCGAAATCCAAATCTTTGACGATAATTGGTTGATTCAGTAAAACGTTAGTGCCAACATTACAATTTTCTGTGATTATTCCCGTGTAGGAATTGTGATTAAACATTGGAGCATTATCATTTTCATCATCGACATAAATTGTAACTTGATAAATTCCTGCGCCACTAATATATCCTTTTGAATATTCTGCAATTACAGTTAATCGATAAACATCTCTAGTTTCACGATCTAATCCTTTTGCAGTCATCAATAAGCCGTCGTTAGTAATTGTAATCATATCCGTGACATCTTGCTGATTTGCAATTAAAAATCTTAAACCCAATTGTGGTTGAAAGTCTACTGTTTTAAGTGTTGTTGATTCGTTGATGTACCGTAGAGGCCCCGGTAGGATATTCAAATTTCTAATGGAAATTGGTACCGTTGGAGTAGTTGGATTTGGTGTTGAATGACTTCGAATTAATGTTCTGGTTGATCGAATTATAGATGGAACGAGCGGTTGAAGCGTAGTTAAAAATTGCCGGCCCCCATTTCGAATTGTAGATGATGAAACATAACTGTTGTTTAAGTGGTGTTGGGAATTAACAGCAGCAGCTACTGATTTTTTAACACGTTTGAGATTTTCAAACTTTTGCGTTTTATAATTTTCATATATTTTTGCTGGATTTGCTTGATTTAATTCATCCGTCTCCTCCTTCTTCTCATAAAATTGCTTCGAATGTCTCTCAATTTCTTCTACCTTTCGGTTATGTTGTTTTGGTCTTGGTGTGATTTCCATTAAATCATCAATCACAACAGACGGCGTTACAGCAACATAAAATGAAGTTTCAGAATTAGAATCACGATGTCTTCGTTTTTTCGAAGGAATTTCGTTAAATTTCATTATATTTCGATTGAATTTTGTTGAACTCATCTGACGTCCGTTTCGTTTTCCTGTTGAATTATTTGATGTTAGCTGTACGGTTTCCCTGCTCGAATCATTTTTAACTTCGCTTGTCTTATTAGTGTACAAAAGTTGCCCAATAAGCGCTCCAACAACATTTTCTTTCACATGGAACTCAATTGGGTCTCCGCCAGTACCACGCATAATAATACCTCTTCCGTCATCCCTGTTTACAATATGAATTGTAACATTAGTTACCAGCATGTTGGTTGAATCTTTTACAGCACCTTCTTGGATTTCAATAATTTCACCGCTGTGGATGGTTTGTTTTTGTGATTTAGATGATCGTCGAATTAGTTGCCCAAAATGTTTTTCAGACCGATGGCGATTAGCAAATGCTTCATGTGATGCAACAGCCTCAAATTCATACTGTTGCCTCTTGAAATCTTCAAGTCTACGAATAACTGTAACAGTACCGGATCGCTCTTCAACAGCAAAGGGGACTCCTTCTGAATATGAATGAAGCAAATCATACATAACTGTACCTTCTGCATCGTAATCAATCGTTGTTCTAATTTGGCCTACCGATGTACCAACGCTAACGTCCGATCCTACCCAGAATTCATAAGGTGCTCCTATAAAATCTAAAACAAGATCAGCTTTACTGCGTACAATTTCTATAGTAACAACGGCAAGTGAAAAACGTCTTTCAGACGGATTAGCCGGCTGATCACTTGCTTCAACAAATAACGCAATTCGACCTATATTCAAAGGTCCAGAAACAGTAAGAGCACCAGTTTTCGATTCTAGTGTAAATGGTATAACTGAACTCGTTCTAGGCCTCTGCAGTTCATACAGTATTTTACCATTTCTGCCCTCGTCTGGATCATTAGCTTTAACAAATCCAACCACATGGCCGATTTCTGCATTAATGTTAACTTTAAACTCATACAAATTACCCATTTCAAACTCGGGTGTATTATCGTTAGCATCAAGTAATGAAATTTCGACTTCTACTTTTCCCGAATTATCGTCTTGCCCTTGAAACGGTTCCACTTTCTCGACGGCTCTAACGGTCATTTTTACGGACTTTCGTGCTTCACGATCTAGTAAAGTTTGATCCCGAACAGTTAACCATCCAGACCGAGGATCAATTAAGAATGCACCATTTGGTTTTTCACCTGTTAGTTGATAAGTAAATTCGGAATTTTCTCCTTGATCCCTGTCAATAGCATTTACTTGTAGTACCGAAAATCCGCTTGGAAGATTCTCAACAATTGAAATGTTATATAAATCAACTTCAAACTCTGGAGCATTATCATTCAAATCAATAATTTCAATTTCTATTCTTGCTAGAGCACGTTTCAATGGACTGTCAAATTGACGAGCCTCCAATTGCAAAACAAATGTATTGCCCGGCAGGGTTTCTTCTTCCAAATCAATTTCCTTTTCTAAAAATATCATCCCGGTGTTTGCATTCACCCAAAACATTTGCCTTTCATTACCCGATATTATTTCAAAAACTAAAGTGGCATTCAGGGAATCTTGGTCTATTGCTGAGATCTGTGGATCAAAGTGTAATGGAACTCGAATTTGTTTTCCGGTTAATGGTGAAAACTCATTTATTTTGGTACGATAAACACCCTCTGAAAATTTGGGTGGCAAATCATCTGAATCCGCAACAATAACATTTATTGTTGTGTTAGATGATTTCGGTGGGGTACCTCGATCAGATGCTATTATAGCAAGGTTAAATTTTCTAATTCCTTCATCGTAGTCAAGTTTACGTTTCAAAATTAGTGAAGGCCTATGTGGACTTTCAATCGCAAAATAAGGCCCGCCTGAATATTCTTGAGGTCCCAGTGAAAATTGGACGTCTGAGTTTGGTGTATTTGGTTTGTCTCGATCGAATGCGGATATTCCCGTGTAAATTGTCGAACCAATCGCCGCTGATTCATCCACTTGGACATTATACGGCATTCCCATAAATTTTGGATAGTGATCGTTAACATCTTCAACATAAACGGTTACTGTTAGGTATGAAGATTCTTCTACTCTTCCAACTAACATGTTACATTGAATTTTAAATTTTAATAAATTTTGAGGTGTATCACGATCGACCAGATCCTCAAGAGATTTATTTAAAACTATTTGTACTGAGGTTAAATTTAATTCGTTTACTCTAAAATATGTCTGATCAAGTGATCTTTCGAATCCTTTCAGCTTTACGGAATTTCTGTGAAAAATAATGGTTAGTTCATTGAGGTAAAGTTACAAAATCATGTTAATTGTTTACCTTGGAAATGCTTTAACAATTAAGACTTCTCCGCCAACCGGTAGATCTTCGCGGACTCGTACGAATCGCACAGGGTCGGTTTCTGAATCGTAACCATTTCTCGCATAAAAAACACAACCTGGTGAAGAAACGAAAAAAAATCTTATGTAAATAATTTTCATAACTCAATTCATCTTTCTACAGTAATAATAAATTAATGTAATAATTAAATTTTTTTCGTTGTTTTAGTTCGTTGAGAACGACGTGTTCTACAAAGAAAGGGAAAAAGATAAAGGATTTTCTTGGGTGTATGTAATGTATTAATTGTTTGATTTATTGTTAAATCACATTTCAAATTTAATGTGTGTTTTGGAAATATTAACTTTTCATTGCTTAGTAGTGGCTCGGTTCTCCAACTTTATTGACTAACAATCACATATTTAGTAAAAATACTTGAATCTATTAAATAATTATTTACCCATTTTCATTTACATATTTCTGTGGCCAATACCCAAAACAACAAAACTCGAATATAGATTGAGTTATATAGTTTTGTAACAGATTCACAGTGAAAAACTTTTTACTTTTGACCTACAGCTTTGTATAAATTTGCAACATAACAAGCCAACGTTTTTTTTTTGTTATGTTGGAAATTAATACAAACCTGTAAGTAAAAGGTAAAAGGTTTTTGCATTGCGAATGCTCTGTTTTATTAAACGTAAGAACAACTGCATGAAAAGGATAATTTTGATATATGCGAAACCATTTTTATAGATAATTATATTAATTGTAATGACATTCGCAATATTTTCGATTTAGTAAATCAGAAAAATAAAGAGGCCAATCACTCATAATACATCTACTACCAAAGTAGAATCCCAAGTGCTATACTGCCGTGCTAAGCATATTTTCCTTAACTACATTTTTGGCCAAATTGAGTTATTGATGCCAATCGATAGCTAATAACAAAGTTTATCATTAAAATTTAAAAAAAATCATTAAAACTAAATTGAGAATCACGTGATAAGAAAAATAGTTTTCATTTTTAATGCAAAAATCGTTTTTTGTAGTTAAGAAAAACATGCTTAGCACGGCAGTATACCAATGTATCTACTCTTTAAAAAATGAAAACCTTCCTAGAGCTCCTATGTTGGTAGTTGGGTTTCGTACTGAAAAGTTGATCTATTCATCAGGTCAGTCAATTGATTAACAGAAAGTTTTAACTTCTTAAATTATTCGTGAGGGCATAATACACACACAAATGAGGTCTCTCCTTGGGTTTTTCATTTAGTGAATGTAATTCACTAGATCAGTACGTTCTGGCTAATGTTTGTGTTCAAGAATTAAAAGGGCATAAGTCGACTTATGCCCTTTTAATTCTTGTTCAATTTTCTGTTTAATTTCCAATTAAAACCTCTTCATTTTCCAATTTTTAAGGTAATAATATCTATGTGTATTATGAGTGATTGGCCTCTTTATTTTTCTGATTTACCAAATCGAAAATATTGCGAATGTCATTACAATTAATAAATGTACCTATAAAAAGCCGGCAAAAAGCAATAATTCGAGTTGTGTTGTTTTTGATTATTGCCACAGATTTGTTGTATACCAAAATTAAAATCCATTCATATACAGCGTTATTTCATTTTTTTTACTACTTTCGATGGTTGTTATTGGGATCACAATAATTATGGTTGGCACTTTTTGATAGATTCACAATCAGCTTCAACCGATCAATATGAAAGTTCAATAACTTAACAATCGGTTACAGAATAGGACCATACATTTATTATTTGATGTAGTCGGGTCTTGATTGCTATTAATCCGCCAAATTTATCATGCAATTTTTGTAGCTGAAAAAGAAATTTTATCGGTCTTGCAGTTATGGGTTTCAGTATAGGTTCTTTGCAGTCGGATGCTTAAAAATAGAATTACAGTTACAGTTTAAATTAAAATAATTATTCCAAAAATAATACGAAAGAGTAATGAAATGTTTACAGAACAGATGAAATTTTAAAAGAACAATTGGAGAGCATTAGTATACATGAATACTGTTAAAAAAAGGTTAACCCATATATTCTACTACCTCAAATACCTCGTTTAGAAAAATCAAGATTATTTTAATGAAATATTCAATGTTTGTCGTAATATGCAAATTAGGCGGCTATAAAATTAATTCAATCCCGTTTTTTTGATATACATATGTGCATATCTATATTTATCTAAAATTTAAACATTTTATGGAATTTTTATTGGAAACCTTTATAACAGTGAATAAGAATTTTATAATGTTTATCACTTTATGTAAATCACCCAGACTTAATATTATTGGATTAGGGTTATGAGCATATTAAGTAAACAATCATGACCTGTGAACATGCCATTACATGGTGTCGATATTTTACAGCTATCAAACGCAGTATACGACATTTGGTTGAAGTGTAAACAAATATTATTTTTAACTCTTTCAAAATGTCGAATTTTATTCAAAATAAACATCATTTGCGGGAAGTTTTATTAAATTATTTTATTGCAAAGAAAAGTGCAGCGGAAACTTATCGTTTGCTTGTGGAAATTCACAGTGCAAAGAATGGTTTCGATGATTTAGAAATGATGATTTTGGCATTGAATATAAAGAGCATGGAAAACCACCCAAAAAATTTGAAGATGCTGAATTGGAAACGTTATTGGCTGAATATTCTTCTCAAACACAATCAGAATTGGCTGTAGCATTAAATGTTGATCGATCAACTGTTGCAAAACGTTTACAAACAATCGGAATGGTTCAAAAAGCTAACAACTGGGTTCCACATGAATTAAAAGAAAGAAGTCTCGAACGTCAAAAACCATTTGTGAAATACTGGTAAATACGGTCCATCGCAAACAAAGCGAGATATCCATTGCAATAAGGTTATGCTCTGTATCAGTATCTCTCTGTGTACCGACGACAACTAATACGTTTGAAGCGAGCTATAGAGGAAAAACGACCAGAATGGGTGAATAGACACAACAAATTAATTTTTCAGCATGACAATGGAAAACCACATGTTGCAAACGTTGTGAAAAATTATTTACAAGGACAGGACTGTTAAATTCTACCCCACCCGCCTTGTCACCAGACACAGCTCCTTCAGATTACTAGTTATTTCGGTCGATGCAGTCGTCTGTTTCCGAACAGCGGTTCAGTTCTCGCGCGAGATGGAAAATTGGCTTAATGATTGGATCGCCTCCAAAGACCAAGATTTTTTCAGAGAGGAAATCCGTAAACTGCCTGAAAAATGGGGGAAAGTTGTAGCTGCAAATAGAGCATACTTTCAATAAATAATTCTTTCATTTTCTAAACAAGCAAATGTGTTTTATTTTAACAAAAAAGGGCGTAGTCATATTCTCATAACCAATATTTTCGAACTGGAAGCAAAATTCGAATATACAAATATGAATACGATTCGAAAATGATAAATAAAACAATAAAAACACTGTAAATAAACTAAAAGATATTTATTTCCCATAATAGACATTAAAACTAATTTCGGAATTATCTTAGTATGTTGGCCAATCGGCATTGTTATCTATTATAGACTAATACGTCCTAGTGCAACTTTCACTTAATTTGCCCGATTATTATGGAGTAAAGTCTTTTCAACTATTTTGGAGAACGCGAACAATCTTGTGTGTGGTTGTTATTATTTTTCCTCTATAAGGCTCCAAATGTTTTCGATCGGATGTGTGATGGATTTGTGTGAAAACTGGGCTCTATGATCTAAATCTAAAGTTCGAATTACACTTCTCTTATAAAGGCAACTGCGGTGATTACAGTTGTTATCCCCTCGTAAGGTCCAATCTTTATTTCCAGGTTTATTGTTGGATTTTTGGACCTTCTCTGAAGTTACTCTAAAAAACATTTTCCAGGTAGCTATCCACATTTCTACCGACTCTATATCGCTTAATCTACTTCTTCACAAATGACATAGATGTTTTGGTGAATTCTGCACCTGCTTCAAATTCACTTTTGGTCCTCTGGGATGGGCAACTACTACTTTAAAACCGTTTTTATACAAGGAACTCATAATCAGTTTTTTGCGTCAATAGAATACGATATTACAATAAATTTTATTGTCATTTTATTTTCAAGAGTCTTGAAATTTCTAATTTTTGAGCTGATACGATGTTGATGAACGAACAACGAACTTATCTTTATCTGAGCAACAGTAAAAATGTGGCCGAATTAAACTTCAGATAAATGTGTAATAAATTCAATAAGCGAATAACTAAAAAACAAAAACGTTTTTGAGTTGTGTCAGTTTTCGAACAATGGAACGGTAATACCCAAATTTAAAATATTACTGTTGAATATTATTTAATAATTATGGATGTTTTATCACTTGTTTATGATTTACTTAAACTTTTCGGCTTATTAAAAACATTAAAAGAACAGAAACATATAGTAATGTCCATTGCTACTATAGAATGACTTTTCTAAAAATAAAGGAGTTCAATCATAAAAAAATAAAATGAGATTCTAGTTGTTTAATGGCCGTAACGATAACGAAGTTCGATAATACTCTGTGTCCCCTTCACAATAGAATTTCTTCAGTACCGACACCCTGTATAATTATAATAAAAATCTTATTTAAATCGACTTATTTTAAATACTTAACATTACTTTGTAAGCATAAAAAACTGATAAATTATGTTCTTGTTCTTGAAAATGTTATATCTATAAAGTACATATTTTTAATTTAAAGATACAACCAGAAAAGAAAAGTTAAAAAACAGAAATGAAGAATAATCTTGGGAAGAAATTCTTACTATGGGTTTTTTGCTTGTATTGTTGTATGCTTAACGGTTTGCAGTTAGATAAAACTTACGAACTTGATATGGATACATATTTGGTTTTATTTATCAAGAAATACTGGATTTATGGTTTTAAGTTGTTGTTGTTATAATATTTATGAAATTTATTCTATTAACATTTCTTTTTATGACTTTGAAAGATGGAATATATACTTAGACATACAGACTATACCTGACTTATGAACTTTGTCTTTTTATTTGGTTTGACAAAAGTTTCTAGGTTAAACAATGGCACAATTCTTTTTAAGCATACATAATATGTGACTATGTTTTGGTTGATTGAAACGAAGATAAGAATAGTACGTATTTTAAATTTCATGGGGTTATGACACAATGATTAACTGCTACCACTAACTTGCCCTTTAGCTAAAATTGTACATTTATAATTACTAGACAAACACGACTTTTATTTCGTTTTATCACAAGTAGGCCATTATTTTAATATAGGAAAACAGTGCGTTTCCATTGCTCTTTGTGTTGTTTTTCATTTGTCCAGTTTATGTTTTAAATAGAGCTACGTAATTCAGTTTAGTTTAAATTCAAACGTCATGTGATAGAAGAGCCTTGTAACAATTTTGAATTTAAGCTTTGGATGCGCTGCGAAGAAAGTTTTGGGAACCACTAATGTTTCATTTTGGTGATAATTGAAGACGATGGAACGATAATCGCAGTTGTTTGTGCTTAATTCTTTTAATTGTTAGGGAGAGATTTCACCTTTGATTTTTCTTTTATTGATTTTGCTTATCAATTTTTATATTATAATAGTGGGTATATCATGCGATGAGATGAGTGGGAGAGATATTTTTTTGATGTTGGAAAAAATATTGAAGTATTATTTTTGGTTTTTTGGAAGGCTCAAGCTTGCAGAACATAAATAATTTAACTACGACCAAAGGTGATCTCCAAAATAAAGTAATGTTCCATCCAAAAAATGCACCTTTGCCGTAGTTTGGTTCTTTTTTTATATTGAAAAGACAATGTGAGATACGCCACAGATCATCAGCAAGATAATTTTTTTCTGGGTCTGTTGGCAAAGTTGAGTGTATCTCAAAACAAGTTCTCTTTATAAATTGGTATTGGTGCAAGACAGTGAATATTTTTTTTTAGATATGGTGAAAAATATGTGAAATCACATTTTTTGGAAGTCATGTTTTTATTTTATGATTTTTATGTTTTGAATGTGTAGTAGTAATCTAAAAACAAAATTAAGGAACATGATTTTTGTTGTTGTTGGTTTTTTTCAAGGTAAAGAGTGTTAAGTATATAAAAGCTTCATGCACTAGAAAAAAATTAACTGTCCAAAAATTATAAAATTTAGCTCATTTTAAAGATAAATAAATAGGGATTGTAAAATAATTATAAAAATGGTACCGTCTTTAATTTCTTCTTTGGCAAAATGAAAATGAATGTTATTTCATTTTCTTGCAAAATTAATTAATTATATATATTGATCTAATCTTTTTATGGGTATAAAAATAAATTTTAATGATGTATTTTCTGAAAACTTTTGTTTAATGGCCAAACTCGTAAAGTAACCGTTTAAACAAAAGAACACCATTGGCTACAACAATTAGTAAAATAAAAATTTAATTTCGGTATGAGTCATGTTAGGTCCAACCCCTCTAATACCCCATACCTCTACAAATATTTTTGGAACTCCTTTAAAAAACAGTTACAATAAATAATATTTCAAGTAGTTTAATTTTTCAAGTTGTGTGTGAAGGAATTTACGATTTTTATTATTATTATTGGGCGGGGGGAAGGGGGGGCCATGCGAGCGATCAGCCACTTCGCACTGCGACCTAAAAGATCTATTGTGCTGGCCCTTGCTTAATTATCCGTCCAGTCAATATTCAGGTTCTTAATGAACCTGACAATACTGCCTCCCGGTACGTGATACACACTGTCTGGGCTTATTGCTCTCCCTCCTAGATGTTTACTACAGCATGTAGTTCCGCTAGAAAGACGGTAGCATTGGAGCTCAAGGACCTCGAGAGGGTTGTCCCACTCCCGTATATTCCTACTCCTGCCCCGTATTCCGTTTGATTTCACTCTAACGAGTTGCTGGGAATTGCAAATCACCTGTAGGTCACCCAGCTTTACTACAGGAAGGCTAAATAAAACTGGAGGGTGCCTGGTATCCAGAGTCCGCATATTTTGGGCTGATTAACCTATCAGCCATTCATCTTTCGGCATATGCTGTTCCACTTTAGATTATGGTTTTTTGTCAAGGTTTTCTCCTTTTGCGCCGTACTTTAGCCTGTGCCAAATGGCCAAAAATGTGCCAAGTGGCCTTAGTTACCAGTGGTTGCCACGAGGAGGCAGTACGTACACTTGCGAATTGTGAACAGGTTACCCCTTACACAATGTACCCATCACGCAGCTGCCTAATGACAAGACCAGAACAGCTCACGTGATGCGCACCCTACTGGAAGGTTACGGAGCTGGTAGATTAATATTACTGATGGTGCAGTCACAACAAACAAATAGATTCGAGAAAATAAAAACAATAAAGGGAACTTGCGACTTTCCGCGCAATTAATCCTTCCTTCTTAAATTTTTAGAAATATTCAAATAGTGAAGATTATGTAAAATTAACTGTGAATATTTTCAAATTTTTGTCTTTATTTTATAATAAAATATTTTTTAATCAATAATTTTTGTTTTAAATGTTATTTTGAGTTACAAAAAATTTGTAGATTGTCATACTTAAACGTATTTTGTACGAGAATGAAAGAAGATGTCGCACTGATTTTTTAGTATGTCTAAACGAGCCAAATGAGGAAAGAGATAAAATAAAAAAAAAGATGAACTGGTAGGAAAATCAAAAAGAACATTTCTGCGGCCATTTTGAAAATGAAGAAATGAAAGAATGAAAAAAAGACAACACAATGAACAATGGAAAGTGTGCGTTTCATACATTAAAAAAACGGCCTACTTGTGATACAACGAAATATAAGTCGTATATTGTCGTGTAATTGTAAATGTACAATTTTAGCCAAAGGGCAAATTAGTGGTAGGAGTTAATCATTTTATCGTAACCCACATGACCGGCAATGACGGTGCGTAGCAGAGCAAGTGCAAAGATTGCGAGTCAAAGAAAGCCACTTTAAATCCGAATAACATATATGTACTGTTTTTTCTCCAACGAAGGAAATTCATTGCGCACACTACAAGTGCAAATTACAGGCATTTAAAATTTCAAAATTTAAAATTTTATTGAAATATTTTGTTTAGCTAAGGAGGCCTGAGCTTTTTGTTTGTTTGAATATTTTACCATTTTATGACGTGTTATTATTGGGCCTGTTTAGACGAGTACTTTTTGGGCGCTGATTTTCCTCGTTTCTTACTTCTTTGCCTACAAACTAATTTTGGAGTAGGGATATTCCGATGAACGTTTTCAACAAAAATTTGTAGCGCTGATCGTGTTGTTACACACCAACACATATAAAAATATTTACGGTTATTTTTTTCTTATTTTATTATTTTGACAGGAGCTCATTCTAATTTTCTTGTTACAAGCGAGAAGGTGAAAAAAACATTGTTTTGGTGCTTAAAATAAATAAAATTAAATACAATAATTTAATAATATTTAATTATAATTAATTTAATATTATTTGTGAATTAAATTGATAATTATCGGTAATAATATGACTGAAATGGATTGGAACAAAGAGCAAACATTCTTTTTAATCAATGAATTTAAAAAATACCCATGTTTATACAATCCGTTGGATATTAATTTCTGGTATTCGCAATGTTTTTAAACCTCAAACAAGAAAATCTACACATGGAATAAATCAGTAAATTTTTATTTTTAAATGTTCTAGAATGTAATATACATACACATAGGTACATAGACGAGTAACAACAAACAGTCTAAACGCGAGGTGTTGTTGTTACAACACAAAAAATCGATGAAGAAGTACTCGTCTAAACAGGCTGAACACTTTTAATATTGAAAACAGTATTATAGCCGATTTAGACGTACCAACATTTTTTTACAACATTTTTTTTATTGGCACTTAGAGCTACACGCAATACAAAAAAATGTACACGCGATAAAAAGAGAAAAGTATACAACAAAAATCTCGTCATACCATAATTTTTTGCCGGTATAAAATCAACGATATACTTTTTGATAAATACCGCGGTGATACTAGTTTATTTGGCAAAATTATGGGTTTTCCACGTTCCAGCACAATAGATCTTTTAGGTCGCAGTGCGAGGTGGCTTATCGCCCACATGTCCCTTCAATCAATCAATCAATGGGTTTTCCGCGTGAAATGAATAATTTTCGAGCGTAAATTTTATTTTATTACTAAAATTTTAAAAATATAAAATAAAGCGCATACAAATTATATACAAATTTCTTAAATCGCCATTTTTATTGTGTTTGTTGTTGTTTGTTACTATAAAATATACTCGGGTCGAGTATATTTTATAGTCAAATTTGTTTTTATAGTAACATTGTTGGAAAAAAAGCAAACAAAAAATCCAACAAAATTTTGTTTGATTATATTTTTGTTCTTGTCTTAGAAACGAAAATCGTAATATACTAATATCTTCATTTTTTGTTGGGAAAAAAATGTTGGTACGTCTAAATCGGCTATTAAAGAACATTTAGACCCACGATATACAAATACACACATTTACACACAAATCACAATAGACGTATATCTATGTAAATAAGAGCAATTTTCTTTAAAATTTAGTGTTTTTATTGTGTAATATTTGAATTAATTTGTTTAAACTTTGGTGTTTTTTAACTGTGTATTTGAATAAATTTGTTTATTAACCTTTTAATAATGCACTGTGCAGTTTATGGATGTAATTTAATAATCAAGGAAAGTGTAATAACGGCGAAGCAACCTTTCACGGTTTCCCAACAAAAGATAAAATAATTTGTAAACAGTGGGTGTTTTTGTGCCGCAGAAGTGACAAGTTCCATGTGAAGACTTCTAGGAAGTGCTCTAAGCATTTTATAAGTGATAACATCTTTGCTGTGGATCCGGTGTACAAGCAATTTGGATTAAAAACAAAAGCATACCTTAAAAAAATGTAGTCCCATCGCCTTTATTACCAAGAAAAAAACGGAAGATTCACAAACCCCACGCAATGTAAGGTTGTGGAAACGGACATCACAATCAAGGTAAGCTTAACTATTAAAATCTCTTAAATGAAAAATATTCATTTATCTGTGCATATTTAAATAGCGCAACAATCACAGATGGTATTTATGTAAATAATCAATCGACAACACAAACATATCGATAACGCCGATTCATTAAATGATTTAAAAGTTTCTTCAGCGATGGATATCGATATCGAGTGTACAGATGAAGATACTGAGCCAGAGCGAGAGAGTCAAAAAATTCCGAGTAACAATTTAAGCAGTTTACTAAAAATTACTGTCGAAAGTACTGAACAAGCTACACAAACCTTTGAAGTTATCCCTTCGGAATTGCAGCTCGTTAAATTAAACCAACAGTGTTTTAAACAAAGTCAAATTATTGATTCACTGGGTCATATATTCACCGAAGGCCAATTGAAGAAGCTAGAATGTCCTAAAAGGCGGGTCAAATGGACAATCAACGATATTGCCAACGCCATTGCAATACATGCAGCAGGGCCACGAGCATATCGCTTACTTGTTTAAAAAACAATACCCCTTACCAGCTGTGATAACCCTCAAAAAATGGTGTGCAAAGATCCAAGTGTATCCAGGAATATTGCAGTGTGTTATAAACATAATGAAAAAAGTCGATATGAAGGTAATGGATAGAATTTGCGTCGTTTCATTTGACGAAATGAAAGTTAAGGAGAAGGTGGTGTATGATAAATCGAAGGATGAGACACTGAGAGCTGCGAAGTACGTGCAAGTTGCTATGGTACGTGGGTTATTTGGGAATTGGAAGCAACCAATATTCTAAGATTTTCATCAAAAAATGACGAAGGATAATACTTTTTTCCATTATAAATGCCACTCATGCATGTGGATTCCTTGTGTGTGCTATAGTGTGTGATCTCGGAGGGTCAAATCAAGGGCTTTTGTGTGACTTAAATGTAACGGTGGTTATATCTTTTTTTCGAAATCCGGGGAATCATACTAAAAAAGTATATGTTTTTGCTGACGTGCCTCATCTAATAAAACTAATTCGGAATAATTTTGTCGACAATAAAGGATTTTTAATTGATGGTTAAATTAGCCACAAAATTGTTTTCCCATACCGTTTCAACCGCAATTTTACGTGCAGGTCGTTTAGGAGAATTGAATTCTGAAAATTGGATGAAATGTGCGGAGTTCGTCAAACATGTAAGAGAAAATCGAAATGTATTTTTTAGAATTATTAATTGAAACTATTAAACGATTGGTTTGATTGCCTAAACGTCAGGGTCCCATTCAAAGACAGCCGGCAGCGTATTCAAGGTATTGGACTAGCGGAATCCATTCAGTTCGAAATTGTCCAGAAAATGAGCGATACCATGTTCAATATGCACGTTAATGGCAAGGTCAATATGATGCCATTCCATAAAGATATAATACAAAATAACGAAAATTTACAAAATATGCACAATCTGGTCTTCCGGAAAAAATTTGAATGTTTCAAACGACAAAACATTCCTGTTCTAATGATTTTTAATGTTTATTTATATTTATTTATGCAGGAATAATAATGACGAATAATTCACTAAAATTTCTATATGACGATCTAAAATCGCAGTACAATATCTCATATTTGTTAACATACAGGCTTAACCAGGATGTATTAGAAATTTTTTTTGTCGTTATCCGTTCGAAAGGTGGGCTTCACGACCACCCAGACCGCCTCGAGTTTATGTACCGGCTTCGCTCGTATATACTAGGTAAAAACGAGGGTAGTCTATCGGCAAATGGTAACACAATGGTAGACGATACTCCAGATTTGGACACGGTCGATAATTTTTGTGGTAACCTGTTTAGGACATTAACTTCTGAAATAAATTTTGAAGATAAACCTGAAGACGAGCTTGAATCACTAATATGACGATTTGGAACATTTGGTAGGATATATTTGCCATAGAATTAAAAGCCCTGAATTAGTAATAAATAATTCTACAATTAATACTGTACAAGATTCCTCATTCACCTGG